>PJEM01018171.1:0-19575 GCA_004023845.1 Helogale parvula
TGTATTTTAATGTGGTATGTTTCCTGCTAATACTTTGAAAAATGGCAATTCCTAGGAAAATATATGTCAGTGCTTAGCCAGAACATTAAATGAGCCATAATACACCACTCTACAGTATCATAACTATCTTAAATAATTAGGAGACTTTAAATTGGGCTGATTTAATAGACTGTTAAAAAAATTTTTTTTTAAGTTTATTTATTTTTGAGAGAGAGATAGAGCACAAGTGGGGTAGGGGGTGCAGAGAAAGAGGGAGACACAATCCAAAGCAGACTCCAGGCTCTGAGCTGTTAGCACAGAGCCCGATGCGGGGCTCAAACTCACAGACTGTAAGACCATGGCCTGAGCTGAAGTTGGACACTTAACTGACTGAGTCACCTAGGAGCCCCTCACAGACTGTTAACAAGGAACATAAAAGAATTGTGTATTAGAAACCAAAGACATTTGGGTTTATTAGAACCATGTACTAATTTAGCTGTAGTAGGAATGCCATATCAAAACTGATCACGGACACAAAATACTGACTGGTTAGAGAATTCTTTTTATTTTAAAAAAATATGCTCCCAAATTATTGACGGTTTGTTTCATGTTATAGTTTTTGTAATGTTTCAAGTTTGTATAAAGAATATATATTACTGGGGTGCTTGGGTGGCTCAGTGAGTTAAGTGTCTGACCATGATCTTGCAGTTCGTGAGTTTGAGCCCCATGTTGGGCTCTGTGATGACTGCTCAGAGTCTGGAGTGTTCAGATTCTGTCTCCTCTGGGCCTCCCTCTCTTGCACTCTGTCTCTCTCTCAAAAATTAATAAATGCATTAAAAAATTTTTAAGAATATATATTACTCTCATATTCAGAAAAAAATGATAAAACTTTGGGACATATCCTGGGGAGTGTATACACTGTATATTTATCCTGGTAGCAATATACTGTAAAACTTTAGGAACCTCAATTACTTTTTCTTTTATTCCAAAGGTAATTGGAGATGATGATTTTCTCTAATTACTCTTTCTGCTGTATGGATACATTAAAATCTCTGACTGCTTGCCAGGAGGCACTAAAGCCAACCACATAATACAACACTGAGACAGAAAGGTATTCATAATAACTTACTCTGCCAAACACCTGTCCAGATCCACCCTGCTTTTCTTACTTTGAAAAAGCTGGAGTAAAAACAATCCCCACCCCCCACAACTCTAAACATAAAAAACTAAAGTTAAAAAATGTTGTACAAATGTAACCCTTTTTCATAACAACATATATTAAAATTTACCATTTAACCCTGACTCACTTACAGAGTTGCATGTAATTTGGTTAATAAATCATTGATTTTCAAATATAACAGGATATTAATACTCTAAGTGGTGATTTTATAAGCTTTTTACTTCTCAGTATCTGCTGCATATTTTGAAAATTGTGATGTTATATTAGAGAAAATAAATGTTAAAAAAACCCCTTCTTATTACTTATTTTTGAGAGATAAAGAGAGATAGAACATGAGCAGGGGAGGGACAGAGAGATAGGGAGACACAGAATCTAAAGCAGACTACAGGCTCTGAGCTGTCAGCACAGAGCCCGACATGGGGCCCAAACCCCCAAACTGTGAGATCATGACCTCAGCTGAAGTGGGATGCTTAACCGACTGAGCGACGCAGGCTCGAGAAAATAAACATTAAATATGATCTTTTTTCAAGTAAAGTTTTCAATCACAAAAAGCTCATGTTTCCAAAGTACTTAAATTTTTCCTTGGAAGGAATACCTAGTTAGTACTTTAAGATTGCCATTAGTTTCTGACACTATATCAAATTGTCTTCAGATCTCAAACAAGTAAAAAAAAATTGTCTTCAAATCTCAAAAAAAAAAAAAAAGACTTAACTTTATTAAATTGCTTTAATTAAGTGGAATTTTGAGAGACAGAATATTCTTGTTTTGGTGATCAACTCAAAGTACATCGACCTTGTTAACCTGGCATCCATGGGTTGTATCTAGTGGTTAGCATCCAGTGACCCGCCAGAAATACAACCAAGCCAGAATTAGGCACCAACTATCAATTTGTAATGTCACCAGAAGCTTGGTATTTCAAATCTAGGTCTAAGTTGAAGCTCCAAATGCTGTGGCAGAGCTCCAGACACTCTGGTTTATGGGAGAGTGAGAATATGTGTCTGAAAGGATTTACTCAGGAGAGTTACACAAGAGATTCATTCACGACAGATGAAGAGACCCGATAGAAAGCACGTAGGCCAGAGGGGAAATTTGAGGGCTCAAATAAATGTTGCCATAGTGGAAAGAGCAGGATGAAACCATTTTTCTAAACATATGGCACAATTTCTAAGGGAAACTGGGAATCTTTGGGCAGAAGAAAAACATCGTATGGATTTGGTAGGAAAGTTATTAAGTCACTGTGGTGTTTTGAAAATAGCCAGTTTCTAACTACATGTTTTCCACACAAATCCATTTTAGTCATTCAAGATTTCCCAATTAGAGTAGAATTTATATTGACATAGAAAATTTACATGTAATTGTTTTCAGGCTGTTCACATGCAGAGTTGGAGATACATATTCTTTGCTAGAACCATATGCAAAAATAGTTGGTAGAAGTAGCCAATCTCCTGTCCTGCACCTCCTCCACCCCTCATCTCCACCCCCGGAGCCTGTTTATCTTCTGTGGCTAGGGGAGCTTCAAAGGCAGATTAAGAGAGCACTTTCCTCACCATACACCGTGGAGACTGCTCTGTCCGCGGTTAAAATGGGCTTTGGAGAGACCTGAGACCATTATCCCACCCCGCCCCCTCGCCCTCGCCTTACTGTGATGACGAAGAAGGGCGAGGCCGGAATTAAGTTTTATCAGGTAAACCAGAAACACACAGAGACAGGAATCATCCTTCACACTCTTTAGCTCTTTCCTTTCCTTTCTTGGTACTTCACTAAACCACTCTTGAGGCAATGGAAAAAAACAAGGAGCAAGAAATGAAAAGACCGTGCTGAACAAAGAGGGAGGAAACATTAAAAAAACACAGGCAAAGTTAGAGGAAAACTATAAAAATGATTGTTAAAAGGAGTGTATCAAAATGCCGTCAAGGTCTTGGAATGAATTTCAGACAGTGTAGGTCCATCAGAGAGTAAATGTTTGAATCCTTTACAGGTCAAGTCTCAGAAACTCTTTCTTTGATTCATACTTTGACTTGTTTGCCCTATCTACACAGAAACCGATATATAATTGGAGAAAAGATATTACTTAATACAAACATTAAATCACCTGCACTTTGTTTTCTATCATTTACCTCACAATTCTTCTTCTGATATCTGTTGAGAGACACTAAGTCTATCTCATGAGGCTAAAAGAGTTTTTTTACTCATAATATCTTTCTCTAATCTGTACATTTTCATAAGTAGAACTGCACATAGAAAAAGTAAAAGGACATAATAACAAAGTCCTATACAGTTGAAACCTTATAGTAGTTTCTGAACAATTAAAAAGCAACAGAGAGAAAGAGCCACAGTATATTATTGATTCTCTAGTAACTAAAGATCCCACTTTTTCATATGCCCCCCCATACCTTCCAGTCTCCACACCTCCAAGGAGATAATGTTATTACAAATTTTCTAGAATTAGCTGCTTTAAAATCTATGTCAAAACACAGAGGACAGAATTGTATCCTTCAGTGATACAGTTAACTTGCATGTAGGTTCTTCTTGATTCCTAGTTCTACCTATGACATTTTGTACTTTATCATATTCTTACAGGAGGAAGAGCACTTAATAAACCCCACCTAAAACAGAAATCTCCCTAGATAGATCCCTTTTAGAAATGTATAAATAAAAATTCTACTGAATGCCAACTTTTCAAAACTCTCAATAATTGTAATGAATATAAATATCAATTAATTTTATAAACTTAATAGATTTTTCTTTATTGTTTAAATATTTATTTATTTTGAGAGAGAGAGCATATGTGTGCAAGTGGGGGAGGGGCAGAAAGAGAGAGAGAGAGAAAGAGAGAGAGAGAGAGAAAGAGAGAGAATTCCGAGCAGGTTCTGGCTGTCAGCATAGAGTGCTGCTACACGGGGCCTGATCTCACAACTGTGAGATCATGACCTGAGCTGAAATCTAGAGATGGACGCTTAACTGACTGAGTCACACAGATGCCCTGCCTTTTCTTTTTAGATCTCCTTATTTCTACATAGTCATTGAAAGATACTGTCAACTCTATTAATTTTATTTTTTAATTGTTTTCAAATCTATTAATTTTAATAAGACATTGCTAATATTTCTTCCCTTTCAATGTATTGAATATAGAATATTGTGTATAGAAGAAGAATACCAAAAATAAAAGGTTGAGGGGAAAAGTTTTGGAGAACTATAAAGTTAGAGAATTTTTTAAAAAATGGGTCAACTGAAATCTTAGTAAGTATGGTTTTCCTGGAAATATGTTACTCTTACTATGAAATACTACTGATTTACTGACATCTACCCTACAGGCCATTTTAGTAACATTTAAATTATGACATCAAGGTGTTCCAGGCAGTAGATAAGGTAGTTCTTGATGTATTTGTTATCTACTAATATATAAGAAATTACCACAAAACACTGGCTAAAAAAACACATGACAAATAACAGGCATTTTTATCTCACAGTTTTTGTGGGTCAAGAATCCAAGAGTGGTTTTGCCAGGTGCCCTGGCTCAAAGCCTTTCACAAGGATGCAGCCAACGTGATGGCCAGGGCTGCTTTATCTCTAGGCTCAACCAGGGGAGGATCAGATTCTAAGCTCACTGACGTTGGCAGGATTCAGTTCCAGGAGACCTGCTTGCTCTGTGGGGCTTGCATAGGGCAGAACAACCACAGCAACTTGTTTCATCAGAATGAGAGAGCCAGAAAACCCAGAAAGAGAATATGAGCAAAATGGAAGTCAGTCTTTTATAACCTAATTTCAGAAGCGAACTCACATCACTACGGCCATATTCTATTCTTTAGAAGCAGGTCACTAGGTTTAGTCCACGCTTGAATAGAGGTCATGGCACCAAATGTGAAAATACTGGGAGGCATAGATCTTTGGGAGACATCTGAGAGACTGCCTTCCACCCCTGCCGTGGGAAATTCTTTATTGTAACTCCAGAGGTTTTTTTTCATGCTACAATATTTTTTGATAACCATTCCAAAGGTTTTATTTGAACAAATTGTGGTCTTTTTGTATTCTGAAATGTTAAAGGGAAAAAAAAGGTTGTTTGAAATAATTTTTTATATACATTTTAAAATAGTTGCCTAATTTTTACATATCAGTGATATATCTGAACACTTGTTAAAACACTTTTCTGGCTAACCAAAATTAAAGGGAGTAAGAAGGAGGAAAATTACATAAATGAATAAATAAATATTAAGTAAGTATATATATAAGTATGTGTGTATATATATATATTTTAATATGCTTCAGTATTGACCTAGATAGTATCATAGAATGTAGCTTCTTTGACACATCTGTCATTCAATCTCTCCCATTTTACAAATAAATTAAGGTAAAGGACAGTTATAGTTGGACATTAAAGTTGTTTTCAAAAAATAAGTAAATCCACAAAAAAGTCCAGTCAATTCTTTAAAAATTTTTCTCTTCTCTACTGGGTCAAGCATTCTCAACCAGATATTTTTCTGTATTTATTGACGTCAACACTTGACATCTGTGTGCAATTTTCTATAAAGGGAATCAATAGAATTCATGAGATTTTTTTTAATGCTTATTTATTTTTGAGAGAGACAGAGAGTGAGTAGGGGAAGGGCAGATAAGAAAGGGACAGAGGCTCCAAAGCAGGCTTCACACTGACTGCAGAGAGCCCAATGCGGGACTCGTACTCAGAAAATGTACCATCATGACTTGAACTGAAGTCAGATGTTCAACTGACTGAACCACCCAGCTATCCCAAGAGCGTTCATGAGATTCTCAAAAAGCTAAGAACCATTGTCTTAGGCAACAAAAATTTAGGCACTAAATTCTCATATAAAGTCTCATGAATTTATTGGATCTATTGGATTTTTTAGTGTTGGTCTCTGCATTCATTCAACAAATATTTGTTGAATATCTACTAGATTCAAGTCAAAATTCTAGGTAATGGAAATACAAGTGACATTCTCAAGAAACTCACATTTCTGGGGGTAGAGGGATGCAAACAATAAATGCACTAATATAGACAATATTGGATATGATATGCCTTGTGGAAAAAATAAGCAGGATATACCTGAATCCTTTGAAGCATTAATAGAAACATGCAGTTCATCTTAAATCATCCTCTGGCCTTGCACAAAACCTTTTACATTAATAAATTACACTCAGTTCAGTCCAGCAGTTATTTATTAAGCACTTACTAGGGGCTCAGCATTGTGCTAGATGCTAGGGAGGCAAAGATGAGCCTGCTGTTCTGAGAATTTAATTGTCCAGGTTTAGAGAGTATTATTCCCTCTAGGAATCTCTCTGCTGGCTTAAGGTTTCCCCCTTTGTGACCATAAAATAATGTGAGCATACCTTTACTGGGTTCACCTCCAAGTCACATCTGTTTTAGTGTATCTCTTTCTTCTTGCTTGTGAACTGTTTGAGAGCAAGACCTACCTTTCATTACTTTCTGAATCCCTAATGCTTGGAGGCTTACCAGGAATTCAGTAAGAGCTTGCTGACCCACACTTGAGGAGACAGGCTAACAGTGGAAGGATTGCACATACCCCAGAACTTTCTACAAATTCTGCCTTAAGCAGTAAAATATAGAGTGTCATTTTTTCTTAGGTTCCAAGCAACATCAATGCATGTCATTGATATAAGATCTGATACTGATGAGGTTTGAAGTGTTGGGTTCAGATTCTGTGTCTCCATCTATCTCTTCCCCCCCCACCCCTTCTCAAAATAAACATTAAAAAAATTTTTTTTAATATTAAGACAAATGGGTGTTCTCAGAGGAATGTCACTCTGCTGTCTCAAGAACTTGTCAGTGGGTTTTAAGTTATAAGGAAACTTAGTTTTTCATTTGCTTGTTTCCCACATCATTCCTCATTGAAGAATTTTGACCCCTAAATCTTTAAAGTTGTTAAGGGTGGAAGGTCACATCTTCTGTAACTTCTTCCTGTTGAATAGGACCAAAGAGATGTCCTTACCTTTGTGTCAACACTGGTCAGTTGGAGGCTTATATATGTAGGAATTACAAAAGGCAACGATAGCTAAATCCAAGGGAGACTGTATGTATGGAGCTTCCTGAGTGGAAAGGATCATCTATCACCTTGAAATTATCACGCAGTGAAGGAGTCTCAGCACCAAATGGAGAGTCCTGGAAGGAAACAACAAAACATGATTAGAATAGCAGAAAGAAAAAGAAGCCCAAACAAAAGTCTTTTGGTAATTGGCAAAAATCCTCCTACAGTTCAGGAGTTTAACCAATCATTAGACAAAAGAGAGGAATAATTTAAAGTACCAATTTGAGTATTCATGTCAGTTAGAAATCCCGAAATATTTTTGTGGTTGCCTGAAATGGATGCAGAATTCAATGACAGCACAAGTTCCGCCTTGTGCAGTAGTTAAAACATTTAATGCCATTATAATTTGCAAAACTGCTTTTATGCATTTGTGTTACTTCAGAATTTAATAGGAAATGCTATGTCGAATGTCATTGAGGGCTTTGACTGTGTACTTATTAAGAGCTTCCATGTGCCAAACAACAACCTCCAGTCCCAAAGAGGGAACAAAGATGAACACTAGGTGGTCATACCATTGAAACACAGAATGTATCCACCATTGTTTTAAATTTGGAAAGCTGGCTGGGTTGGGAATGGTTTTGATAATGCATTTGTGCAACCTGGCAAAACCCAGAGTGCAACGGCCTACCCAGCCTGGGGGAAACTGGCCGCAAGTTAGAGCCACATAGTCTTTGGTTCCCGTTAGGAGCCAGCCATCTAATTTTGGGTCTCCTAGAACTGCAGTTAGGATATCAAAATCCGTTTGGTTTTGGAGAGCCATCTTTTGAATTTGTGGGTAACTGCATGTCAGTCTTGGTTAAAGGTGGTCACTGTATGCTTGGTTAAAGCCTCTGTTTGCAATTTCCTATCAGTAGAGGCAGTTCCTGGGACAAATATGGCAAAGGGATAAAACCATCAAGAAGCCCTCTTCATCTGAGGTCTAGCCTTAACATTATCCTAATTATGAGGAATCACTGGCAAATAGGAGAAGACTTGTTTCAGGAGATAAGAGCATCCCCAAGGGCATCCCCAAGTGCATAAGGAAAGTGGGGTTGTCTCCATTATCCATTATCTTCACAACTCCATGGAGTCGTGTACACTCTGGCTTTTAAGGAACAATTTTGTTATTCCAGCCACACAGAATTGGTTAAGGTGGTAGTTGAGTTATACAGTTGTTGGGCAATCAATCCCATTTTCAAGCTGTTCAAATAATCATCTGCTCATGGGGTCCTGTTATTATCCCTGCAGACTAACAAGCATGAAGACTGTCTATACATGAACTACTGTGGCAGTGTCTCTGAAGTTTACCATATAGGCAAACAATAAACATTCAAAGACAGAACTAGAAATTAACATCCACAAAGATGTGTTATTGAAACACTTTTTTTTCCTCTCTAAAATCTCCCTTATTTACAGAAGTAGCAAAATTAGGACTAATTTGTTTGAAAATCAGGTCCAGTTTTTAACAAACTTAGCCTAATTATTTACATAAGTTCAGCAAGAGTAGCGATTGGCCATATAGACCTTTTAAAATCTGCTCTGCTGGATTCTTTTGTAAGGAATCTAGATTCTCTCTCTTGGCCAGAAGCTAAGCCAAGTAATTGCCATCACACATGCCTGCAATGCCTAGAGATTTGGGCGTGTTCCTCTTCATGAGGCCCCCAATATATTCCGAGGTTCCTGTACCTGCCTGGATCTTCTTTACTCACTTGTTAAGGCTGCTGGGAACTCTGTAAGCAAGATATCATCAGACCAGCATTATGGCTCCATGTTTCATAAAGTCAGTCTTAGTTCTTTAAAGTTGTTAGGTCATATCTGAGTCTATGTATGTCTTTCTCAAATATGACATTCCAGTCAAAGTCTTGGTAAAATAAACAGTGTTTCCAATGATGTCCTAGGAGAACAAATTATTATTGGACTTATGCAAATGACTATGATTGCATGGAAGAAAGATTACTCACTGAGACTTTTTAAAAAAATATCAGAGAGTTCAAGTAGAGAGAAAAGTTAAATGCTTCAGTTGGTTCACAAATGAATAATTTATCACATTTCTGTAAGTCATAGACATCTTAAGAGAAAGTTTCCTCAATCCAGAAGAACATAAGAGATCCAGCAATGTTTCAAATAAGAGTTACAAGAACTATACTCACTTTTTTTCCAGTTCATTTAGTTCTATGTTACTAATTCTTGTTTACTTTGAATGTGGCTTTTTAGTTCTGGAAATTCTAACCCTTTTTGTTCAGATCTTAAAGATATCTAATACCTGTATTTGTACTAAAACTCCTTTTTATGAATCTCCTTGAATATAAAACACGTTTTGTAAGAGAATAAAAACAATTATAAATGATAAAAACTCAGAAATGGACATTATTAAAGATCTAATATGAGAGTTCATTGTGAGGTAATTGACAATGAAATTTGGTTATTTCTGTAACACATAAAACTTCAATAATCAGAATATCAGTTGATGACCTTATACCTGAACATATTAAAACTTTAGGAATTGTGTATATATATATATATAATTTTAATATGCATATAATTGAACAGTTACAGCATTTATCCAAATATAACCCAAGACTTTATTTGACAGTGCTTCTCAAGTATCTTAACATACCAAATAAAAAGGCCTAATTAGTAAAAACAAAAACAAAAACAAAACCTTCATCTACAATTCAAATCTTGGGGAATTTTGTTTAAAAACCTCAAAGTTATAAAGCACATGCCTAAATAGGATTACAGATCATTATAAAACTTATTTGTTTAACCAATGTAGCAATAAGAGATCCCAAAGGCAAATATGTAGGGTTATGTAGTTGTTAGCAAAACTTAGCTCCTTTAGTATGGAGAAGCTTTAAGTAATCAAAGGTCTGATAAAGATAAAACATAGAAACTGGTTTTATGGGCAGACACAAAAGAAAAAAACTTTCTTTACATTTTCTTATCCAGAACAAACCAACAATCCAAGAAAACTTTTTTTAATAAAGAAAAGGAGAATTTCAATCTTATGCCAGTATACTTTTAATTTTTTTTAACATTTATTTATTTTTAAGAGACAAAGAGAGACAGATCATAAGCAGGGGAGGGGCAGAGAGAGAGAGAAACACGGAATCTGAAGCAGGCTCCAGGCTCTGAGCTAGCTGTCAGCACAGAGCCTGATGCAGGGCTCAAACCCAGGAACTGTGAGTGAGATCATGAACTGGGCTGAAGTCGGGCGCTCAACCAACTGAGCCACTCAGGCACCCTGTCAGTGTACTTTTAAAATTCATTCATTTCAACCTTAGTCTGACCTGACAACACATAAAATTCCTTTCCCAAGATTTCCCTTCACAAATCTTCCACAACTTTACTTTGCATTCCGATTTTGCCCAAGCCATTTCTCTCCAAACAGCCAGACTCATTTAGAATGCAATTACTTTCTTTTACCTTCAACAAAAATGTATTTTTTATTCTGTATATCATCCTTACACATCTCCTACTTTTCTACATACAGAGTTGGTTCCATTATTTCCATCAGTCTTAACTCTTAGAAACCTTAGTCTCCAATGAAAACCAAGTAACCAATCATGAACAGTCACACAGAATTCTTTAGTTGACAAATTTATGGATACATTTAAACATAAATTATGCTTTTCAACAGACTCAAGTATCCTTAGTTTCTCTGCAATAAAAAGTTAAAAGCAGATAAGCCTTTTGCTTAGTAATCAATGCTTTAGCACTTTATTTGGAAATAAACCTATTTGGGAATGACTTAGATGTCCAATGAATTCAGTCCAATTTATCATCTATGCAAAACTTTAAAGCTTCAGGTTACCAAAGACTTTGAAAGCTATCTTAACAATTACCCATGAAAACCTTGAGACAGAATTAACCATCATTTTAAGTCATTTTTTGGTGTCAAATTGCAACAGAGATAACACAAGCTTAATTAACCATTAGTAAACTTAGGTAGAATGAAAATTTCATATTTAATGCTGATAACTCTTAAGACGTGTATCTTAATTAAACCAACAAACTTAATGAACTTAAACACTGAATGTGTTTTACATGTGTCCACTTAAAAGTCAATTAATTTGTTCCCCATTGTCAATTTTTACTTGGGACACTGATGAGGAAATCTGAAGTGGGTGATATTAAGTCCAGGAGATGCTCTAGGCTCCATGAAAGTGAGGGTATGAGGAGGAGTCAATGGCACTGGAGGCACCAAGGACGGTAAAGGAGCCAGTTATGCAGACAACACCCAAAGTGGTGCATAAACAAGAAGGGGGGCAGAAGAGGTGAGGCACTGCAAAAAGACAGAGAAAGACTGTTTCTGGTGCTAAACCTCATTAGCTCAGACAGATGAGCAGATACCATGTACTTTTTTGCACCAAAGTAGAAATATGCAGGCAATGCTGAGCCAGAGAAAACTGGGAATTTCCCAGAAACAAAGGGAACTTTGGCAGCTGCTTAGGAATATTCCTTAAAGACCGTACTCTAAGGTCAATTAGCTGCAGTTGGCTCCAATCAAAGCCATTAACCTGGAAAATGAATGAGGGAGAAACCCCCACATCAATTAGGAGGAACAGTGAGAGTGTCACTGTCCCCTTTATTAGGAATGGGCTGTTTTTCCTCCAGCAACCTGGATTCTATTAGGAGGAGGCCTATTTAGATAATTATCATTCAATATATTAAGAGGGAATTTACTGGCCTGATTACTGACCAGACATGTTCTGCAAGAGGTACTTAGGTCTGGGTCCTGATTTAGAGTCCTGACGGCTTGAATCTAGGGTACCTCCATCCATTTGCCCTGTTTTCTGCATAAGAGATCTAACTGACAGATCCTACTGAAGCCATACATTGTTACAAGAGATCACTCCTTTCTTAAATTTTGCAATCTGAATTATTTTCAGTGGAGTAAAAGGCATTCCAAGGGAGATTCTTTGGAAACTGAAGAAGAGAAAAGGTCCATTATCAAAATTCCCCCTTGACTCTCAGGTGGTATCCCATGCAGGATATGTCAGAGGTTCCATGGGTCAAACGTGACTGGAGGTGACCCTCAAATGAAAATCGCTATTGATCACCATCTTGCCATAAAGGCTCTGAACATAGGAAGGATGCTAGGGCTCCTCCCCAACCCCTTTGCATCTGAGGCTACAGATGTGTATCTGGTGAATGGACTGAAATACTGTGCCATACTGTGTCCAAACATTCCCATAGGTGCCATGCTGTGAAGGCCGTGCTGTGCCTTGCTTTGCCTTGCTCTGAAGGCCAGGCCATGAAGACCATAAGGAACTGCTGATTTTAACCCTTGGGAAACACAGGAAAACTTTTACAAGGGGAAATTACCAAATTCCATAGTTCAAGTAGTTAGTAGGGGGCACTGATGGAAAACATTAAAGACAGAAATCCATCATGGTCTAAGCAACATTCTAAAATATGTAGTCTTTACAGCCAATTTCTGTAGGAAATAGTCCCTGGTTGGAATTTAATTCAGTCAGGTACTGTATTTGGCCAGCTCTGAGTGGGTGGTCCTCCATCCAGAAGTGGCTAGACCAGGGATGTGAGGGATGTGAAGAGGATCACATTAAACCAATAAGGAGCAAATCTCACATGGGAGTCTGAAGATATGCAGCCATGCTAGTCATTTAGGTTGTTGTCCCATGCCCAAGACAGACAAATTTGTATAAGCACAGAAACGGAGAGAGAGCATCAAATTTCTGGGTCTTATTACCATTCCAGGCAGGATGCTAACCTCCAGCCTCCCCGTAGAGTAGCCACAGGCTAGAGGATTGTAGCCTGAGAAATCAACCTGAAATTGTTTCAAGAAGACCATACTCTCTGAAATGAAAGTAAAGGAAGAGGAAAGAAGAGAAAGTACTCACCAAGTTTGCACCACAGTCCAGAATCCAGATGGAAACCCGAGTCTGCTTGTAGTTGCCAAATGATGCAGTTTGAAGTATTGGGGTCCAGAGTCAACTGCCAAGAAAGACCTCTTGAGATGTCTTCATGCAAAAGGTGGCTTTATTAAAGCATGGGGACAGGATCTGTGGGCAGAAAGAACTGCACTAGGGTTATGAGGAGTGACGTCAGGGGCCCAGGAAAAGAAATCTATAGGTTTCTGGAAGTTTGGCTATTGATAAAATTGTTGTTTTCCTTGTAAATCATTAAGACGTTGTAAACTGATGGAGACTCTGGTCCTGCATGACTGTGAGCTCTACCAGTTAACCAGTTATTTTTCCTCTAGCAAAGCATTAGCATGAAGACAATTGGGTGTTCTTGGAGGAATGTCACTCTGCGGTCTCAAGGACTTATCAATGGGCTGTAAGTTGTAAGAAAACTTAATTTTCCATTTGCCTTTGTTTCCTACATCAATACGAAGAAATGTATTTATCATGACCTTATGCATTTTTTCCAAGAATAACTGGTTAGAAACACATTGGTGTGCTTTATTAACCAAAACTCCTTCTTTATCTCAGGCCTCTCCCTCTTTACTGACTGGAGCCTGTGCAGCAGTTCCACCCATCATGGTCCACCTCACTCTTGCCTGGCGATGAGCAAGCCATCTGGGGCTGGAGAAAAGGAGACCATGTTATTAAGGGGATAATCCTTGCTTCTGCCTGTTTTAGTGGCAAGTGTAACTCCCCCCCCCCAAAAAAACATGGATTAAGTTTTAAGATAGTTTTACCAAAAAAAGAATCAGATTCAAATGTCAAGTCTTTAGGGAAACAGAGAGATAAAAATTCAAATAGAACTGAATTTCTCAAGGTCAATGTGTTCTATGTGTATAGTGTATCAAAACAATTACATCATGTAGCCATTTTTCTCTGAATAAGGCCTAATATCTGCCCACACACAGCAAAGTGTTGTGATTTTTTTAAATTTATTTTTTTCTAAATTTTTTTCAAAGGCAAATGCTTTCCCACACTCAGACATGTGTTCTTGGTCCTCTGAGTATTTGTTTTATGCCAAGTTTCAGTTTTAATTCTAAATCCTTTGTTTAGTTTTTTAAGCATACACTATAGCGATAGGGAACATTATTTTCTTTATGCTTGATTGACTCAAATAGTTAATAATTATTTTTATGAATTCTTGACAAAAGTACTTTTAAACCAGGAAGTAGAAGTCCACCAGACAATCTCATATTTTGAAAATGTAACAAACTTGAGGACATAGAATCGAAAGCCTGCTTCTTCTAGATCATTATGTCGGTACCATACCATATTAATAAACTGTTAATATGTTACCGTTACCCAGGAACAGTTGGGTTAAATTAACAACCCTAATAAAAAATTAACAGCCCTCTATCAGCCTGGAGAGAAATCTCTAATTGAATGACACAGGGCTCTATTATTGTCTATATTCTTTAACACTCATCAGCTCTTTTTTTTTTTTTTACTATTATTTATTTATTTATTTTTAAGTAGGCTTCACACCAAGCACAGAGCCCAACAGGAGGCCTGATCTCACGACCTGAGCTGAGACCAAGAGTCAGATGAGGGGCACCTGGGTGCCTCAATCGCATCAGCATCTGACTCTTGGTTTGAGCTCAGGTCATGATCTCATGATTTGTGAATTCAATTCAGAAGACAATTATCCAAAATACTGTGACTTTTCTTTCTCATGAACAAAGTATATTTCTTGAATAATGTAGCATGGCTCTGAAATAGGTTTGTATCTGCTAGACATCTAATTGATAGGCCGAGCAACATATTAACTACATTTATGAGTGACATGGAGATTAAAGAATAGTTAATACAGTTGAGAGAACTAAGATTCAAAATCTTGCCACAGGCTGGAAGAACTAGATTGAAATTAACAAGACACACAGCAGCAAAGTAAATGTAAGGCTCTGGTACAGAAACAAGTGTTCAAACATAGGAAAGAGGCAATATGTCCAAATAGGAGTTCTAGGCACTTGTAGTTGATGACAGTTTAGTCAGTATTTTGCTATAGCTCTACAAAAAAAAAAAAAAGTGAATTCAAGCTTATGTATCATTAGTGAGGCACAGAATCCAGATGAAGGGAAGAGATACTTTCTATTTCACATGGTTTGGGCTACATCTGGAGAATTGTTTTCATTCTAAGTGCACATTTAAAGATAGTCTTGGTAAACCTCGGAATCTTCCCCGTTGAAATTTTTTGTTGAAATCTTGTTACAGAAGACATAGTTGGAGGGACTGGTGATGTTTAGCTTTAAAAAGAAAGAATCTAAGGGTAGATACACTAGTTGCCTTCAACCATTTAAAACTTTGTTTTTGTTTTTGTTTTTTTCTGGGAAGCTCCAGAAAGCACAATGAGGATAGGACCCTGGGTAGAATTGTCATTCAGATTTCAGCATGATATTTCCTCAGCAATGTCTTGCCTGATGTAGCCACTAGGTAATGAGTACATAAACCTATTTTAATTTTCTGTATAATGAGTTGTCACTATCTATTCACTTGATGTTTTTTTCCTGTAAACAGTTCATTTACTTATTGTTGGTCTGCTTTTCTCTCAGTAGAATATAATATCCTTGAGAATGAGATCCCTTCTACCTTGTTCATAGTTATATACAGTCCCTTCTACAGTGTTCCTATAACTGTTTATTGAATGAATTAATTTATAAAGGCATATTTCTTCTTTCTGTGGGGATAAAGTATGGGGGGGGCATCAATTACTGAGCATATTTTACACTAACTAGTTTTATCGTCACAGTTTATCACTAGCCATCTTTTGAGCATTTATACACCAGAAATAGGCAAGGATGTTAAGGTTCAGAGAAGGTAAACAACTTTGTCCTGGGATGGACATGCAGCTAAAACTGGGATTGTAATCCAGTCTGTTTCCCAAACCAGTGGGCTTTTTACCACACCATAAACAGAGCAAGATTTTTATGGAGATGAATTTCCTATCACTTAAGCCAAGGCTAGATAGATGGTCATCCATCCATGCTAGATAATGAGTTCTTGAATTGAATGAGATGTTGAACTAGGTCCAACTGTAAGACTCTGAGATACTGTGATAGAATCAGCCCATTCATGATAGGAACTGATTCTACAACAGGATTTCTTTATTTTGCAAATAACAATGAAGAAAAGAAAACTTTTCTGAAAGTGTTGCTTGGAAGCCAAGAATGTGAACTTACACAATTGCTGAGACATTATCCTTTAATCCTAGTTGGATAGTGTGGAAAGTGAACACAGAAATACACTTGTGTTTCAAATACACTAGCTCTTATAATCTGCATGGAAAAATAAAAGCTAAAATTTTGAAACTATAAAATGGACAATTTCCAATAAAGAAAGCAAATTGTACAATGATTGAGATGATAATTGTTCCAGATGTATGTTTAAGTAAAACTCCTATCACGAACTGTGAAAAGGAGTCAAACAATGAAAAAGAATATTGGCAATATGCCAGGAATCATTCTTGGAAAGAATTAGTCTACCTATTACAGTATTACCCATTATAGGATTAGTTGATACAAATCACTTTGAAATTAAAATGTTATGTAGAAGCTACCTATTACCTTACACCTTGAATATATTCAGAATCATTTTTAAATCAAATACTGAAGTTTTTTAAAGGGGTTAAAGTAAACCAGATACTGGTGAACAATTCATTTATCAGAAGTCTTTACCTCAGGTGTTTGAAAGAAGTTACATTTAGATCTGTGGACAAAGGTGCTGGGAGCTGCACCGGCCTTACTGGATGACACGGTCACAGTAAGGAAATGGTAGACGTAGCACGGCTCATGCCTCTTCTTAGTTGTAAGATTCACTACCGGTTCAAACAAAGGTGTATGTTATCTGCTTTTCACTGAGAATATCCTGTTATCCTATGATGTGTAAGTTACTTCATTGTAATTAGAATAGTTCTGAAGAAATGCCTCTGTAAAACCTGTTTCTGCACCCTTTTCAAAGCATCTTTATTTGTAAAAACTTCGCCTTTTGATTTCATAAGTCTGTAAATAAAGGCCCAAAACCTGGCGAGATAGAAGATAATAAAGAGGAGATGATAGAAGGAAGAAGATGATGCCAGGCTGGACCGAGAAAGTAACTGCGTGAATCTCTCTTTCCGTCCGCCGCTACCCCTTCAGGGAGCCCTGGAGCAGCGGGAGCAGGCTTCCGGCACAAAGGTATTGTGCACAGATATTTTCTATGTTATAGAGGTAACACAATTAACCAAGGGCTCTAACTGATCCTTATGGATTAACTTTATGAGATAATTTTTCTCCTGAAAACTTAAGTACTTCCCATCGTCCCAATTTTTGCTAATATTTTTGGTTTAGCTCTTTAATGCTTATAAACAAAGATATTCTTATATAATTTACTTAAAACTCAATCTATGCTGAGTTCAACAGCTATCCATGAGAAACTAATATGCTTTTTAATTATGAAATATAAAAATTACAAGTGAAAGCAAGTTATCTATTTGTAGAATATAAAATATTAGCATGTTTAATTCGTCATCACAACATAAAAATAACTTGTGGTATCCAAATGATGAGGGAGAAAAAGGTAAGATGAGAGCAAATCACAAACTAGCAACCTCCTCCACAGCCCCCACACCTTCCTGGATGGGATATGTGTGACACTCCTGGCTGCCCAAGAACAAAAGAAAAGGGAAAACAAATGGTTAACTAATAGAGATCACAGTTCTACAGGACAAGAGTCTCCATCAGTTTGCAACGGTCATGATTTACAAGAAGAAAAACAATTTCCAGAAACCTATAGTCTCAATTTCCTGGAGCCCTAACATCACACTCGCCTCTATAGGATGGAAAATCTTATATAGCCAGTCACTCCTCAAACCCCGGTGCCCCTGGGTCCTGTCCCCTGCTATAATAAAAACACATTTTTGCACCAAAGATGTCTCAAGTATTCTTTATTGGCCATTGGGTCTGAATCCCAACACTTCAAACCACATCACTTTGGCACCCAACATGGGGCTTCAAGTCTTTTCATCTGGACTCTGAGCCTTGGTACAAACTTAGTAATTCCTCTCCTTTCCCTTTACTTTTATTTCAGGAGCTTTTCAGGAAGTCTGGTCTTATTGGAACATTTTCATGTTGACTGTTCAGGCTGCAATCCTCTAGCCCATGGCTACTCTACGGGGAGGCTGGAGGTTAGTATCCTGCCTGGAATGGGAATGAGACCCAGAACCTTGATACTTTCTCTTCTTTTCTGTCCTTGTACAAAGTTGTGTCTTAGGTATGGGACAGCCACCTAGGTCACCAGGATGGCTGCCAATCTTCAGACTCCCATGTGAGGTTTCCTCCTTATTGGTTTAATGTGGTTCCCTTAACATCCCTGGTCTAGCCAAGTTCCGGCTGTGAGACCTCCCCTCAGAGCCGGCCAAAACCAGCACCTGATTGAATTAAAGCCCAACTGGAACCGATTCCTAGAGAGGTTGGTTGTAAAAGATTACATGGATTAGAATGTCGCTTAGACAATGATGGATTTCTATCTTTGCTGTTTTCTGTCAGTGTCCTCTACTGACTGCTTAAGTTAAAAAATTGGGTAGTTCCCCTCTAAAACTTTTCAAGTGTTTTCCATAGGTTAAAAATGGTGGGTTCTTCATGGCATGTCACAGCCTTCACAGCAAGGCAAGGAAATAAGGCTTGGCCATCAAGCATTGCCTTCAAGGCAAGGCAGACAAGGCTTGGTATCTTGGTCCACATGCCAGCACCCATTTTGCAGTCTAGGATTTGATGGGGATGCAGAGGGATACTAGCATCCCTCCTTCAGGGCCTTTAACAGCAGTGAGGTAATCAAATCAGCAGTTTTGTTTCAGGGACATCTCAGGTTGCTTTGACACCAGGAACTTCTGACATCTCCTGCATGGGATGTCACCTGGGAGTCAGGGTGGGAGTGATGTTTTCTTGGTAATAGACCTTCTTTCTGGTTCAGTTCCCAGGGACTCTCCCTTGAAATGCCTTTTAACCCATGGAAAACAATTAATATTGCAAAATTTAAGAAAGGAGTAACACTCATGGCCTCAGTAGGTTCTATCTACAGTTAGCTCTCTTTTGCAGGAAATAGGGAAAATGGCTGTAGGTACTCTAGGTCCAGGCCTTGAGGGCTCTAAATAAAGGCCTGGACTGCCAGGAGCCACACCAGCCTTGCTGGATGACACGGTCACAGTAAGGAAATGACAGATGTTGCACGGCTCCTGTCATGAGAGGCGGAACTGGTATCCCCTTCTGCTACTACTGCCCATGTGAAATTAAGCCTGTTGCTATTGATTAGGCCTTACAATGTTCCAAATCAGACCGATATTCCCCACACAGTTACCCCATAAGAAAAGGCATATTCCTGCCCCTGCATAAGGGATTTTAGATCAAAGTGCTGCAGATGTTTGCTAAAAGGCTCTTCTAATGAGCTTGCAGACCCAAAACATAAGGGGGGGGGG
>PJEM01018172.1:0-19602 GCA_004023845.1 Helogale parvula
CCCGCTCTCTTTCACCCTTCCTCTTCCCATCGTCCCCTGCCAGGTCTGTCCTGTTAGACCTATGAATGCAGACATGTGGTATCTATCCTTCTCTGCCTGACTTATTTCGCTTAGCATGACACCCTCAAGGTCCATCCACTTTCCTACAAATGGCCATATATCATTCTTTTTCATTGCCATATAGTACTCCATTGTATATATATACCACATCTTCTTGATCCATTCATCAGTTGATGGACATTTAGGTTCTTTCCATGATTTGGCTATTGTAGAAAGTGCCGCTATGAACATTGGGGTACATGTGCTCCTATGCCTCAGCACTTATTTATCCCTTGGGTAAATCCCTAGCAGTGCTATTGCTGGGCCATAAGGGAATTCTATGGATAGTTTTTTGAGGAACCTCCACACTGTTTTCCAGAGCAGCTGCACCAGTTTACATTGCCACCAACAGTGTAGGAGGGTGCCCGTCTCTCCACACCCTCGCCAGCATCTAGAGTCTTTAGATTTGTTCGTTTTAGCCACTCTGACTGGTGTGAGGTGGTATCTCAGTGTGGTTTTGATTTGAATTTCCCTGATGATGAGTGACACTGAGCATCGTTTCATGCACCTGTTGGCCATCTGGATGTCCTCTTTGGAGAAGTGTCTATTCAGGTCTTCTGCCCATTTCTTCACTGGATCTTTCATTTTTCTTGTATGGAGTTTAGTAAGCTCCTTGTATATTTTGGATACTAGCCCTTTATCTGTAATTCTTTCTTAATGTTTGTTTGTTTCTTTATAGAAAGAGAGAGAGCATCTTAGAGCAAGCAGAAGTGAGACAGAGAATGAGGGAGAGAGAGAGAATCCCAAGTAGGTTCTAAGCTGTCAGCATGGAGTTCCATTCAGAGTTTGATCTCACAAACCGTGAGACCATGATCTGAGCTAAAATCAAGAGTAAGACTCTTAAACTAATGAGGCTCTCAGGCACCCCTATCTTTCCTATCCTAAATGATATCCTTATTGGATAGAGTATTCTTGGCTGAAAAAATTTTCCCATTCAGTGTGTTAAATATATTATGCCAGTCTCTTCTGGTTTCCCAAGTGTCTTTGGAAAGAACTGCATCAGCCTTAGGGTCTTTCTCTGTAAGTTAGGGACCTCTTTTGTCTTGGTTTTAGGATCTTTTATTGCCATATTTTTCAAATTTAATTAAAATATGTCTTGGTGTTAGCCTGCTTTTGTTGATTTTGACAGGAGTTTTAAGCATGCTTTTGTAGATGTAGACAGGAATTCTCTCTGCCTCCTGGACCTGGATGTCTATTTCCTTACCCAGATTAGGGAAGTTCAGCAGTTATTATTTCCTCAATAATATTTCTGTCACTTTTATCTCTCTTCTTTTGCGAATCCTACAATATGAATGTTATTATGTGTGATGGAGTCAATGATTTCCCGAAGTCTATTCTCATGTTGCATAATTCTTATTTCTCTCTTTTGTTGAGCTTATTTTCCATTATTTTTTCTTCTATATCACGTATTTATTCTTCTTCTTGTATTCTTATGTTCCTTGCATATGATCTTCTTTGAATCTCAGTTATTGTATTTTCTTTCTTTTTAAAAAAATGTTTATTTACTTTTGAGAGAGAGAGCATGAGCTGGGGAGAGACACAGAAAGACAGAGACACAAAATCTAAAGCAGGCTCCAGGCCCTGAACTGTTAGCACAGAGCACAACGTGAAGCTTGAACTCATGAACCATGAGATCATGACCTGAGCCAAAGTGGGACTCTCAACTGACTTAGCCACCCAGGCACTCCTGTATTTTTTATTTCAGACTAATTATTTTTTAATTCTTTTGTCTCTGTGGCAACTGCCTCTCTGAAGTCTTCCATTCTTTTCTCAAGCCCAGTAAGTATTCTTATTATTGTTGTTTTAAAATCTCCATCAGGCATATTACTTATATCTGTTTCATTTGTATCTTTGACTGTGACCTTATCTTGTTCTTTCATTTGGGATGAATTCTTCCATCTTGGCATTTTATCAAGTCTCTGTCTTATTCTGTGTGTTTGGAAAGCCTGTTGTGTTTCCTGCTCATAAAAGTAATGGCTTTATTAAGAAGAGTCATATAGTATCCAAGGCCTGGTGCTTCATGGAGTGTCTCTGGTGTGTTCTGATGCACTTTGCTTCTAGGTTTCTGCTGCTCTATCCTTCAGGTCAATTGACTCCAGAGGCTTTCCTTGCCTCTGTGTGCAATGCTTGGACCTTGGCCAAAGTGTAGTGAGTTTTAACTAATTGTGCTCTGGTCTTTTTGTTAAATTAAACCTGATGCTACTAGAACTGAAGTCTTGCAGAACTCTCTGGTTGGGAGATGTAGTGTGAGCACAGGTTTCTGCTAGTTTTCTAAGTAAGGGGTCCACTGTGCTGGGACTGAGGCAATTTTGACCATGAAAAGCAGTACTGGTAGTGTGCAGTCGTGCGGGACCTGTTGTAAGCAGGTTCGGCACCCAGTTTGGTTGGGGGCAAGGGAGAGAAATGGTGCCACCAAGCTCCTTATTCCCTAGCAGGGGTTCTCTAAGCTTATTGCTCTCAGGGAAGCACTTTGAGAGGAGCAAATAGTCTTGCCTCAATGTGTCCTAGTGTGTTCTTAGTGTGGTAGCTGTTTTCATACTATATCTCTCTTTGGGTTGTTTGCCTACCTTTTCTCCTGGAGCAGCACAGTGCCCTCCAGGCACTCCCTGCCATGCCTGCTGACTTTGGAAACTCTAGCCTTTAAGAACATGGTGTGGGTGGACCTATACTGGTCTGGAGGAAGGTCTTGCTGCACTGGGACTGATGGTGGTTTGACTGAGAAGGGCAGTCATGCCAAAGCTCAGGGTCATGATATTTGGAGCAATCAGGCTATGCAGCCAGTGTTGGGGCCAAGCTGTCCAGGGTAGGTGACTCTGCATGTATGTTTAAGAGTGTGGGGAGGGAAATGGTTCCTGCTGATCCCTGTGTCCCCAGAGAAGCTTCTCCACGAAAGCTACTTCTCATGTACACACCCAAAGAAGGACAAATAATCTCCCCACAGTGTGCCACATTCTTCCGATTATGCAGTCTGTCCCAGGATTGTTTGTCTGCCTTTCCTCAGAAGTAGGGCAGCACCCTCAGGGTTTTACCCCAGTCAAGCCCACTGACTTTTAAAACTCTTGGGGCGCCGGGGTGGCTCAGTTGGTTAAGAGGCAGGCTTCGGCTCAGGTCATGATCTCATGGTTCCTGGGTTCCAGCCCCACGTCGGCTCTGTTCTGACAGCTAGCTCAGAGCCTGGAGACTATTTTGGAGTCTGTGTCTCCCTCTCTTTCTGATCCTCCACTGCTCATGCTGTCTCTTTCTGTCTCTCAAATATAAAATAAAAAAAACATTAAAATTTTTTTAAACTGTAGTCTTTAAGCTCCACTGATTGCAAGAACTCGAAGACATCAGCTCCTTTTGTTTTCTCAGACAATAGATTTGAGAAAATGTTTTCCTTGTGTGTTCCCCTGTAGGCTCCTCTTGTTTTTCTCCATGATCGCAGCTCCCTCCATGCTGCAGCACCTGTAATTCATTTCTCCCCCAAGCCACATCTCTGTACTTCCTATTTTCCTCAATGTGGCCTCCTCTCTCCCTCTAGTTGTGGGGTTTGTTCTGTCAGTCCTCAGGTTGATTTCTCGAGGATTCAAAATGGTTTGATGGTTATCTAGTTCTATTTGAGAGAGGAGAGTATAGGGTCCTCTTACAATGCTGCCATCTTAGATCCTCTTTCCCAGTATGTGGGCATTTAGGAAGTGATTAGGTCATAAGTGTGCAACACTCAATAATAGAATTAGTGCTCTTATAAAAAAGATCTCACAGAAACACCTATGACTTTCCACCATGTGAGAACACAAGAAAATGCAGGGTATGAACCAAGGAAAGGGTCCTCACCAAAACACAATCGTGCTGCTTCCTTGATTTTGGATTTTCTAGAGTCCAAAACTGTAAGAAATATACTTATGTTGTCTATAAGTTACCCAGTTTGTGGAATTTCTTTATAGCAGCCCAACAGGACTAAGACATCACTCCTTAACTACTTTACTTAAAACTATAAAGCTCCCTACTTTGTTCCAGCATTTCCTGGCTTCCTATATGCTTTCTTCATTATTATTTTTTCTTTCTTGGCACTTATTATCTAATGCACTATGTATTTTACTTAATTTTGTGTATTATCTGTCTCCCAGACTGGAATAAAAACTCCATGAAACCATGGGTTTTTCTCTATTTTGTTAACTGTTCTGCAGTTAACATGCATAGAACAGTGCCTGGAACATAAAGGGCACTAAGTAAATATTAGAATGAATAAGTGAATATACTCTCTAATTCTCCTTTGTATTGTATTATAATTTACTTATTCACAGTAAGTACATAGTAAACACTAAATAAACATTTGATAAATGAATAAAATAAAAAAGACTTTTATAACTCTAAAGTACTCAGTGCTTTATTATTATGAAATGGCCACCCTGTTCGCCTCTAGGACACAAGCATGAAGCTGTTTGCTGCTGTTCCTTAGAACTACCTCTACCCTTTCCACAAGAGGCAGCACTTTATTCTTACTCCACCCCCCACCCCTGGCCACTTAAAAATCAGTTAAAGTCTCTGCTGTAAATGGTACTTTAAACCCAAAGTTTTCAGACTACGCTATTAAGCACATAGGAGCTCAGCTAACACCCCCATGTCCAAGTACAGGCTTCCCCTGTTATCTGAGAGTAGAGCATTCCTATGAAACCTTTTATAAGCCAAAATAGCATAAAGCAAAGAAGCAATTACCATTAATCTATACAGAAAAGTTTTGAGCATTCCCAGGCCCAAAAAGTAATCTCTCTTAGAATTTTCTGATACCTTAGGACACATCTTGCTAATGGATGTACAAAATAAATAGAGATAAAGCACAGACACAGTTCAAAGCTATGGCAGCTTGATGCTGAGATGCTGAATGTAGTTTCCAGGGAAAGAGCTTGGTGGCACCACTCTTGCTACACAGGGTGCATGCTTTCTTTGTAATAGTTTGCTGCAAAACAAATGCTGAACACTACTTTTGTTTTTCATCTTTTTTTTTTTTTTGTAAAAGTGAAAGTCGTCTTCAGATTTTCTTTGGTTAGCAAAAATGGGTACTAATAAAAGTCTTTCATAAAAGCGAGTGAGATAACATGAAATTTTGAAAAGTAGGGGGTACCTATACCTGCCTGAATACAGAGGTCTCTAAATCCCCACACCCATTCCTATGGCTGACCTGATAGCTAAAGCATTTTATCCCTTCCAAATCACTCTGTGCTCAGTTTTTCATTTATCTCCACTCCATCATCTCCATTTTCTAGGTGAAGAACCAGAGCCTCATAGAGGTCAATGATTAGCCCAGGTTCATATACCTAATAAGTGATAGCTCAGGGCTGGAATTCAGGCTCTCAGAATTTAAGGCCTTTCAACTCATTAAATGCCTTTATAAACAATCCAACAAGAAAATAAATGAACATCTGAATAAATGAATATAGTGCATATATAACTCTTAATTGGGACAGAATATGTACATTCCATGCAGTAATGAAGAATGATAGCACCCAAATGGACTTTTCCCACTCAATTCCTATACCATTAATTGTATTTACCATTTATTTGGCATGGAGCTCACCTTATGCAAGGAACATAATAATCACCTTAAGTCTCAAAGCCAGAGCTACAGTTTTCCCAGAGTAAACTGTTTCACTGCCTAGAGGCAAGGGAATTAGTGACAGGTACTGGGGAATAGATAAAAGGAGGGACAAGGAAGAATTATCAACAACCTCCCCTCATTCTCCACTCATATAAACTATAGGCAACTAAGGAAGGGGCTTCGCTAGAAAAATCATTTCTTTATCCATTCATTTGTTATGTCTGTTACTCATTTAATCATCCAGCAAGTTGTATATTCACTGAAAACTTCTTAGTGAAAAAGCCCGCTAGGTTTCTTTTTCAGTGGGGCATCTGGATACTTTAGCCTGTCTTCTTCTTTTATTTATTTATTTATTTATTATTTTATTTATTTTTTTTATAATAGCACTTGTGGGGAGAAGCACTGGGTGTTATATGGAAACCAATTTAGCCTGTCTTGTAATGAAGGATTTGCCTCGGCCCTTCTAACTGGCAATGCCATTTTCCCCAGTAGCCTTATTTCCTGAACACATCTCTTTGCTTCGGAGATCTAGGCTGTAAAGAATGATGTAGAAGGCTCAATTACCTTAAGAATTCACTTATACATCATGCAACATTGAAGCTCTGTCCAAGATTATGGCGCTAGTAAAACTATTTTCATATTTAATTTTTCTTTGGTTTATTGCCTTTCCACTATTTGAAGCTCTTTTCTTGATAGCAGCCGGTATGGAAAAGTACTAGGGGGTTAGTTAACCAGAAGTTCAATGTGAGTCAGCAGTATGATGTGGCTGCCAAATAGTTAAGGCAATTTTATTAGAAAGAGAGAGCCCAGAAGGGTGATGAAGGCTTTTTCTCTGCTTTTCTGTTCATCTTGGAAGGCAGCCATCTGCTGCTTCACTGCCACGCCAAAAAATGCTGTAGAAGGAGAGGAAAAGGGCCATTGTGCTGAGAGGCTACAATCGCATTGGCCTCTAGATAGCTCCTCAGCAAACCTGGCATACTCCCTCCTTTAGGGCTTTAACCTGAAACACTCCCCTCAGTTCTTGACATGGCTCACTCCTTCACTTCCTTAGGCCTTTTCATGGATATCTTCTCTCCATAGAAGCTGCCTCTGACCTCCACGCTTAAAATAGTTTCTCCCATCACTCTCTATCTCCCTTTATACTTCTTTGTTTGTCTTTGTAACATTTATCATCTCCTGATACATACATCCATTTCTCCCATTAGAATGTGAGCTCCATGAGCATAAGTTTTTTGTGCATTTTGTTTACTGATCTATCTAAAACAGTGTCTGACACACAGTGGGAGAGCAATACATATATGGATAAGTAAAATTTCTCATAGCATTTACTTCATGGTACTATAATTTATTTTTTCACTTATCTTTTAAAAAAATTTTAATGTTTATTTTTTGAGAGACAGAGAGAGCGCAAGCAGGGGAGGAGAAGAGAGAGAAGGAGACACAGAATCCGAAGCAGGCTCCAGACTCCAAGCTGCCAGCACAGAGCCCGACACTGGGCTGGAACCCATGAACTATGAGATCATGACCTGAGCCAAAGTTGGATGCTCAACAAATCTACCGAGCCACCTGGGCACTTCATCTTTTCACATACCTTGAACTCACTAAAATCTTACCTAAGAAACCTCTTCTCCTCCTCCTCCACCTCCTCCTCTTTCCTCTTCTTTGTCTTCTTCTTCTTCTTCCTCTTCCTCTTCTTCTTTTACATTTAATTACCTAACCAATGCCTGATATGGAGTGTGTTGGATGAATGGATAGATGTACTATGAGGGATGTTGCAGAGGGGTTTCAAGTATTGGAGAAGGTTGGCCTAAATCCACACTGCCAAATTTGGTAGCCACTTGATACATGTGACGATGGGGCACTTGAAATGAAGCTTTTCTGAACTGAGATGTGTTGCAAATGTAAAATACACACCAGATTTTGAAACCTTGGCATAAAAACATATAAAATATCCGTGATATTTTCATTATTACATGTTTAAATAATAAAATTTTGGATATACTAGGTTTAATAAAATATATTCATAAAATTAAGTTCATCTGTCTTACTTCTTCTTTAATGTGGCCATCAGAAATTTTTAAATTACATATGTGACTAGCATTATATTTGTATTGAATAATACTGCTCTAGAGATTTTGACAACTTCCATGCTTAAACCTTGACCTTTATAAGCTTGTGAAGGTATGTGTTGGGGGTGTTTTAGAAGTGGGTCCTTGTAATTAACACAGAAGAGGAGTATCCATAATCAGTGCTCCTGGGCGACTGGTGACAGTAGGATCAAATAAGTACCAGCGTCAAATAAGCACTATAGTTTTTACACAACCTCATCTTTCACATTCCTGCCTTCTCTCATCCCATATTCCCAGAGCTGCTAGCAATAAACCAGATTGAGTGGTTAGTATTTTTCACCTCTTTTCTTAGCTCTTTACCACCCATGGTTACCCTGACAGTGAGAACAATGAACAGATAAATGGCCCAAAGGTGAGCTACAAATCAAAGAGGAAAATCTAGCCACAAGCACCCTGGATCATTCCTACCCAGTAGAATCTCCTTTCCTGATAAGTAATTTTAACCTGTAACCAACTTCTCTGTCAGAGCCCCATGCTGGGTTATCTCAGGAAGCAAATAGAGAAGTAGAAGACACACCATCTTCCATTTAAGATTATAATGAATGTGTAAATTGCTTTGGGTAATAATGACATTTTCACAATGTTTATTCTTCCCATCCATGAGCACGGAATGTTTTTCCATTTCTTTGTGTCTTCTTCAATTTCCTTCATAAGTCTTCTATAGTTTTCAGCATCAGGTCTTTTACATCTTTGGTTAGGTTTATTCCTAGGTATTTTATGATTTTTTGTGCAATTGTGAATGGGATCAGTTTCTTGATTTCTCTTTCTGTTGCTTCATTATTGGTGTATAAAAATGCAACCGATTTCTGTACAATGATTTTGTACCCTGCAACTTTACTGAATTCATTGATCAGTTCTAGAAGGCTTCTGGTGGAGTCGATCAGGTTTTCCATGTAGAGTATCATGTCATCTGTGAAAAGTGAAAGTTTGACTTCACTTCTGGGGAGAAGCACTGGGTGTTATATGGAAACCAATTTGACAATAAACTATTATAAAATTTAAAAAAAGATTATAATGAAGATGGGAAACAAAACCAATGTGTGTGTGAAAACTTAAACAAGAACACAAAACAGTGATCTAAGAAGTGTTAATCAGAGTGTGATTAAGGGCCAAACAAAAGACACAGTGAGTAAATGTTTTAGCAATTCAAGTCAGTGTCAACCCCAAGGGTCTGGGTAGGTAGAAAAAGCTTCCTCAAGGAGGTAGTACTTGAGCTGGACCTTGAAGGATCTTTGTGATGTTACAAAGTCCCAGATTTTCAGAGCTTAAATGGTCCTCAGAGACACAGTGTGCTCTTCATTATATAGATAAGGGAACTGAGATCCAGAGAAAGAGAGAGAGAGAGAGAGAGAGAGAGAGAGAGAGAGAGAGAGAGAGAGAGAGAGAGAGAGATACCATTGTAAGTAAGGAAAAGGTTAGCGTTAGAACCAAAATTTCCTAGTTCCCAGTCTACTACTCTTTTTCCAGGTGCCGAGAAAGGAGGGATGGTGTTCTAAGTGTAAGAAAGACCCAGGAGTCCCAATGCTAGAACCCTTACTTCCAATCTTCCCTTCTCGCAACACCCACTCTTCCACCCCTCCAACACACACACACACACACACACACACACACATCTCCAAACTTGATATGGGATCTCCCCTTCTTTTTCTTCAAGACCAAGTTAACTTAGTAGGTAATACAGATAACATTGAATTCAAATTCCAGGTCAAACATCAGCTCCTTTTTATTTAGTTATAAAAGGGCCGTGTGTTGATGAATGGCCTCTCTGATGTAACCTGCATCTCAAAAGCCTTAAGGTTGAGAGGCCCTCCTTCTGTTCCTTTTTGTCCCATCATCACAAGGTATACAGACTCAATCTGAACTACAGTGAGTGCCTGGCTGTCACAACTCTGGCCTTTGGTGTGGAGGTCCATGATGTTGTTTCCCTCAGTATAAAGGTTGTCCCGAATCAATAAACATTTTGTCCCTGCAAGAGTGATCCCCTGAAGAAACAATTTCTCTCTCCCCTTTCTTGCCAGCAAGATCTGAATTTCTTCCTGGGTCAACTGGAACAAGTTGCCTTCCGGGTAAGAAGCTAACAACCAGGGTGGAGAATTGGTGATAATCGCTGCATCACAGCACATCTCAGTCTGTAGGAAGAGGGTGATGCAGTCTTGCCAGACTTCTTCGCTGATATCCCTTATGCACTGCATGATTCAAGTAAGCTGCCTCCAAAAGATGAATAAAGTGCTTTCTAATAATTTGGTCTGCAAAAGAAATTTGTTGGCAGTTAGCTTAAGATGACCAATAAGCTGATACTGAAATAACCTAAAAATACAGTCTGTTTCTGATGGCTTCTCCCCAGCAGTAAAGTGGAGGAGGTCTTGGTGGCACTTGTATGACGTTATGGCCCACCTGCCCTCTGCTCTGATTTATCAAGCTACCTCTTGAGCAGGAGTGAGGTCACAAAGGCTCTGTGACTTTTTAAATAGTCATCATCTACCATATCATGGGTGACCTTTGGCAGCAGCTTTCTGAGGTTGTAACTCTAACTAGTGAGGTAGATAATGGGGAGAAGTACACCTATTTCCCTGGGATACCATGGGGAGAACACCAACTACCAAAAGTGGAAAAGCACTCAAAATAGAACATAAGTGGACAATAATAGGGTTGGGGGTTTGGTTATAAAGCAGGACAGATAAAATTTGCTGCAACAACTAGCATTTCAGATGTTGGTTGATCAGTAGCCTGTGATTTAAGTACAAGGTCAAAAATCCCACGGACTCACAAGTTCACAGCGCCATTTGGGAAAACCACAATAGCCTCCTCATGGTTTCCCTCCCTATAGCTTCTTTTCCTCTAGTTTATCTTCCAGAAAGCACCAGCTGTGAGTCTAGAGTTATTCATTCCTATCTTGCCATTCAGCAAGTATTTATCAAGCATTCACTATGTGCAAAGAACTTTTCTAAGCACTGGGATACAGTAGTGAACAGAGAAAAACACATAATGGGAGAGACAAACAAATAATAAATAGATGATAAGAGGATCCTTTCACTGAAAATATTTTGAGTCTAATACTTTCTTTTCCCATATTTTTCCTCTTACCCCAGGCTGTCTCTACTCTAGTGGGGGTCCAATTTGACTTTTAACTCTTCTTCAACCTTTGGGAAGTTACTGTCTGTGCCTTAATTTCCTCTGAAATGACATCAATTAGCCATAAGGAGGAAATGTTAGAAGAATGGCTAAAGTGAATGGTAGATAAAATCTGGGATGGCTTTGAAAATTTGTTTATGTAACAAATATTAAATACCTACTCTATGCCAAGTCTTTTCTCAACTTTGGAGATCTAGCAGTGAACAAAAGTTCCTGCCTCATAAACCTGACATCCTAAATGGGGAGACAAATAATAAACGACATTTATAATATATCAAGTTTCCCAGCTCCCAGACTGTTCTTCTTTCCATCACAAGTCTGATTCAGAGAATACCACTGAATAATCGCACCTGTCAGCACCTCATCTGAGAGCTAGTCTGTAAGATTTAATAGATGGAGGCAGAGATGGGAGGAAAGAAAGAGACTACGTTAGGGAGCCAAGAAAGCCTTTATTGGGATCTGTGATTCCCGGGCGAGGTCCCATGACCCAGGGAGTGGGGAGTTGGGGAAGTCGTGCGCCTGATAGGTGATGGGCGGGGGGGGGGTTATGGGTGAGGGGGTTCTGGGTTTGATCTTGGGAGGGCAGATTATCAAATAAGGGCATTTCAGGGACGTGGTGGGATGGAATAGGTTGCCTCGTCTGTCAGGGTGATGGGAAGCTGGAGTTTCATGATTGGCTGCTTCCAAATGGGGCAGGACATCCCAGATCTGCAGGTAAGGAGTGGGGGTCATCTGTGCACGTGTTATCCTCCAGCCCCCAGAGAAATGGCCGCTCGGTTGCCACCTTAAGGTGACTCTTACATAGTCTGGTGGGCCGTTGGTCCTTTCCCCACATTTGTGCTGACAAAAGTTATGAGGCTACTGCAATAGTCCAGGACTTAACTAGGTTAATGATAGTAGACTAGTAAAAGAGGGGAGTGAGTGGTGGATATACTTATATATCATTTCAAAAAGTATTCTATGATGACTTGTCCAAAGTCTCACAGCTAGGAAGCTTTTAAGAAACCCTCCCCTGCTCGTGCTGTCTCTCTCTGTCTCTCTCTCTCAAAAAATAAATAAATAAATAAATAAAAAACATTAAAAAGAAAAAAAAAACCCAGTTGCCAGCATGGAATGTCCATGCTATCTCTGCAGGCTGCCATCACTGTTAACATTAGAGACTAGTAGAATTATGTCGTCCAGTGCCTGCAATCCTTATAGCATTCAGGGGTGTGAGAATAGTGGCAGCGTACCGCTACTATGATTGTCATGGAGAGGGGCACTTGTGGGGAAGAGCACTGGGTGTTTTACGGAAACCAACTTGGTAATAAACTATTTAATTAAAAAATAAATTTATTTCAAAGAAAGAAAGAAAGAATAGTGGCAGTGATTTAACTCCTGAACCAAACATGTAACCCGCGCAACTCTTTAAACAAAGGGCTTTTGCTAGGAAGCAAAATGGTGAGGGAGAACACAGACGAGGTGTCTCCATAGGATGATCACGTGACTGGGAGGTCTGGAGCAGGACCTGGGGTTGGGCAAGGAGTGGTGGCTGCAGTGGGAGTTTTGAGGGCTTCAGGTGGTGGGAACGTAGACCACATCACTGTGCCCAAGGTAAGATTTAGGAGAGGTTGGGGGCCGCGAGCTCTCTTTACGTTTCCAGCCTAGAGCCCTCTCAAACCTTTTCTGGGTGTTCTTTGACGCCCTCTTCCCGCGCTGGGGCTCACGTTCTCCTACTCGGTTCACACCCCATTTCAACCAAATTGAACTCTTCTCAGGGCCGCCCTTTGGGCGGCGGCGCAGAGGAGAGAGGTGGTCTGCACCAACCATCTCCTCACGCGACGCGGATTGCGTACCTGCCTCAGTTCTTCCCAGCACCCCAGCAGTCACTTCACACACACCCTTACTCCAGCCTCTTAACACATTCGCCACGCGTATAACTGCCTTTCTTAAATACCCCACATGCCATCGCTTCCTGGAGAGTTACTTCCATTATCCGGCATTTTCCTACCTTCCTCTTGACTTCTGCCCCTAACCTGTCCCGACAGCTGCGCAGACCACCACCGCTGACCTGGATCCAGCTCCCCAGTGTGCTTGTGTGGGTTTTGGGAGCTACAGTATCTCTCCCGTCCAAGCTGGAGTAAAGGAAGAAGGTGTAGCAGAGTAGACCTGGCCCTGCTCAGCCAGGAGGAAAGACCCAAGAGGTGGTGTTTGCTTACAACCAATCCCCAGTTAGAGCCGCTTCTATTTTTATTTCCCTCCATAGATCCTACTTCTTCCCTCCCCAACGCTAGCCTTTCTATTCTCAATCTATTTCATTCTTGTCAGTTTTCTTTCTGCTATTTGAGATTGAGGGTCAGGGAAGAGTTTACAATTATTTTCTGTTAATTTTTTTCTATCAATCATAACAGACTTGGTCCAGGCTAACTGAAGTTCACATAAATGTCCAGTATGTTTTAATTGAAAAGGCATGGTTTTTGAACCCAGAGCACTTGAAATAGAATGCTTGTTCCCCCAGCTACCAGCTGATGACTATGAACGAATTATTTAACGTCTCTGAGCTTTTCTTACCTCCTGTACACATGGGGATAACAAAGTTTTTCTCTGCTCACTTCACACGGTGGTTGTGAGGACTAAATAAAAAGATGTGTGTGAAAGCTTTTTGTAACTAGAAAAATGTTAACTTAAGATTATGATGTTGCCTGATGGGCAAAATGGGACATAGAACTTTCAAATCTCTCCTTTTCTGACTCTTTCTTTAGGTTCTTTCTCTGTTAAAAATAATCACATCCCTTGTAGTATCCAACCTTACCTTTTTCTAGGTCCCTTCCTCTACAGGTCATGTCATCTGCTCCAGATTCTCTGGCATGATATAGAAAGGTGGCATCATCAAAGCAAAGGGGATTTTGCTATCCAAGCTCCCTCTTTTCCCAACCCACTTAACTCTGGACCACCCTACTTGCCTAGTTGGAAATTACTTCCTTTTTCTGATTCTGAGAGAGACCAGGAGGGCAAAACTACCCTTGTGCTTGAATGTTAAAATATTAAAATATTCATTTTGGGAGATTAAAACTATAAACTGGCCTAGCTTTATGGTAAGGGAGAAGATGACATTATCCCACCTGTATCAAAATAATAATAGCAGGTAATACATTGAGTATTTAACTATGTGGCAGGCGCTTTGTTAAATGCTTTGCATGAAATAGGTCTTCAGTCTTTACATCAACCTATATGGGAGGTACTATTATTACTCCCATGTTACAAATGAGGAAACTGAGATCCATAGAGGTGAAGTGAGTTGCGTAGTAAAGATAGGAGTGCTCAGTTTCAGACTGGTGGAGATGGGTTTAATGCTCAAGAAAACTTTAGTTGGCATCATGGCCAGAGTCCATTTGTCCTGCACATGGTATGTGATTGTTGTAATACAAATAAAAACTCCAAGTGAAGATTTAGTTCTTTAAATAAAACTGACATTTCATTTGGTATCTGGCAGAGCTGAGTTCCCACAAGTGGTATGCTGCTACAAATCTGTGTTTTTTCTTTTATTATTATTATTATGAGTTTCTGGGAAGGACTAGGGTTGCACTCTTGTTAACTCATTATTTCCACAAAAGGGAGAGACATCTGTCCATTTCAGGACAAAGAGATAACCATGAGCCACTCAGTCATTAGTTCTATATGTCAGTTGCAAAAGTGACTTTTATTTTTGGTTCTTGTCTTTTTCTTCTCTTGGAAAGACTTTTTCATAGACTACTGAAATGTAACATACATACATAAAAGTTTATAGATTATAAATTTACACTCCATGAATGTTCACAAACTGCACACACCCATGTAACCAGCACCCAGATCAAGAAACAACATTACTAGGAATTCCCTCATTCCTCTTCTAGTCAGTACTTTTTCCAAGGGTAACTACTATCCTGGCTTCTATCAGAATAGATTAATTTTGCACTTTTAAAGAACTTAATATAAATGGATTCATATAGTACATACTTTTGTGTCTGGCTTCTTTTGCTCAACATTATGTTTGAAAGATTGATGCATATTATTCCTTATAGTTATAGATCCCATTGCTATATAGTATTTCATTTTGTTCACATGCCACGTGTGATCATTCAATTTTTCTGTTGATGGGGAATTTCTAGTTTTGGCCATTACAAGTAATAACACTCTTTTGGTGGATACTTATATGCAATTTTGTTGGAATATACACAGGAATGGAGTTTCTGGATCATAGAATATGCAGATATTCACCTGGAGTAGATACTACCAATTTTGCACTACTAATTCTGTAGCACCTTGAGGTCACCTAAAAGTTCAGTGACTGTCCTGTCTGAATCAGAATTCGTCCTTTTTACTTCTGTGTCAATTAGCACCTAGAATTCTTAATTACCTTTGCTTCCCAGAATGGAACCTTATTAATTAGAATTTTTTTTAGTTAACATTTATTGAGTTTATTTATTGGGCTTAGAAATGTACTGTAATGGTTAAGAGTGTATGTTTTAGAGCCATACAAATGTCAACTCTGCTACTGAACTTGGCAATCTTGGCAAGTGAGTACCTTCTTTGTGCCTCAGTTTCTATATCTGTAAAATGCTGATAAATGCTGTAAATATACCTGTAAAATGCTAATAATATTAGTACCTATCTCACAGGATTCTTATAGAGATTAAATGAGCTAATATTTATAAAAATGCTTAGAAAAGTATCTGGTACATTGTAATTGGCTACTTAATTTAGCTACCAATTTAGCTATCATCATCATTATTAATTGTTATTATTTACAAAATGTAACATTTGGAGTTGTTAAGGATACATAGCTATCTTAGGTACAGCAATTAACTGCCTTCTAAGATCTATTAATCAAGTAAGATGAGATATTAAGCATAAAATAATAATCTACAAATGAAGGTGAGAGCTTTCATGAGAGGGGCAAATGAAATGCTATTCGAGTTTAAAGGCAAATAACGTATAGTTCCAGTTGAGTGTGGAGTATAAAATGAAGAAAGTTTTATGCAAGAGTAGTATTTAGACTCAGTCCGAATAATAAATAGGATTTTACTTTTCAGATACTGAGGAGGTGAGAGAGACTTCCTACCAAGGGAACTGCAAGACTATAAACTTAAAGGGAGGTAACCCATTAGGGCAAGGGAAGGGAGTGAGCGGAGCAGAGAAATAGGTGTTGTAAACCCTAGAGGCTTGAATGTTACACTGAGGAACTTGAACCTGCTTCTATAGTTGACCCTTGAACAACATAGGTTTGAATCACGTGGGTCCCCTTACATACAGATTTTTTTCCTGATAAATACAGTACATTACTATAAATTGTATTTGCTCTTATGATTTTCTTAATAGCATTTTATTTTCTCTAGCTTACTTTATTGTAACAATGCAGTATATAATACATGTAGCAAACAAAGTATGTGTTTATAATACATGTAGCATACAAAGTATGTGTTAACTGACATTTATATTATTGGTAAGGCTTCCATTAGTAAAGTTTTGGAGGAGTCAAATATTGTATGTGGATTTTCAACTGCCCCTAACTCCCAGTGTTGTTTAAGAGAAGCTTTGTAAGTCTAGAACAAAGAATATAAAAGTTAGGAAGGAACTTTTAAATGATTTTAATGAGGAATGGGGATGCAGTTTCTTATTCGAATGATGTAAATGTTCTAAAATTATATATTGTGGTGATGGTTATACAACTCTGAAAATTTACTAATAAATAAATAAAATTTACACTTAAAACAAATGAATTTTATAGTAAGTTCAACAAAACTGCTAACAAATAAATAAATGAAGAGGGAAATAAATAAGATCATATGGTGATACTCCAAACCTCTCATGTCACAAATATGGAAGCTGAGGCCCAGATTGCCGAAGTTTCATTCAAGGTCAATCATCTAACTAGTGGCAGAGCCAGAATTGTCTTTTTGTTGTTTAGTATGCATGGGAGATTCAGACTATGATAAATCGTGTGACATTATCTTTGAAACAATAGTCAAAATAATTAGAAGTGCCAGAAAATATTAATCTGAATAATAACAATAATTCTATATAGTACTTTATTGTTTAAAAAGTGCTTTTCAAGGTATCCTACCTGCTCTTAAGATTATAATTCATTTGAAACTTGCCTAAAAGCAGATAATTTTTGGCATGACTGGCAAGAAACTGATAACCAGATTTAGTGTTCTATCATATTAACTACATTAGCACTTATACTTGGTGTAATTGCTTCCTCCTCTTCATGAGTTTGATTTTTCTGTTCTAATAACCTAATTATAGATCTGTTTTTTACTATATACTACTTCAAATTCATTTAGGAAAGAGGCAGGTCAAAATAAATCAAGATAAAACTGGGCAAAGTGTTTTTCATTATCAAGTAAATGTGATTTCTAGAGGCAAGGATTTTTCTCCCCTTTGATTCTCAAAAGTCAGAATCTAGTGGTCTTCATTTTGATCATTTCAATGTAGGAAATAGTGTAATGGAGTGGAAAAATATGAACTCACAGTGCTGGGCTTGAATTCCAGATGTATTATTTCTTAGCTCTGAGTTCTTGGGCAGATTACTCAAATGTTCTGAGTCTCAGTCATCTGTAAAATGGGGAAAATATCTACTTCTTGGGACTATGATGAAGATTAAGATAAAGTAAGATAGGAGCCTGGCAAATATTAAGTACCTCATAACTGTATAACTGTGTCTTCGTTTCTCTTTTCATCAGAGCCAAACAATGGTAGAGGCTTTAGTATATATTGGTCCTGGGAGGTCTCAGCGATCAGCCTGGCTCAAAGAGGGATATGTTCCCGAGCCTCCAGAAAGGATCCTGGTACTACCATGCAAAGAGGGAGGCTACCCAGGAATGGCAGTGGTCTGGCATTGGTCACTATTTTATAGGTAGTGAAATAGTTTTCCTCAGCACCAAAAACTTCTTCTTTGACCTCACTTTATACTTGGGAAACCCCAACTAAGCTATTACTTCTAGAAACCACTGGGATTTTTTTTGGAGGGTTTTTATATTTTTAGATATCATTTTGTGGTTTTGTGGTGCAATACTTATATGCATTAGAAAGATTTTTTGATAAACTTCAAAGACGTTTTTATTATTTGAGAAACCCATGATGGATAGGGAATCAAGAGACCTGGGTTCTGGTCCCAGCTCTGATATGCTCACATGCTGTGTGATACGGTCACATGTTGTATGACCTTAGACTTCATTATCCTAGTGGGTAAAATAATAACATTTAACCTTTTATTGAGCAATTACTAACACTATGTGTTAAACTAGTGTAAAACACTGTATGTTATACATTAATATTACATATTTGTATATTCATTTAACACCCACAACAGTACTACTATCCTCATTTTAAAGATAAAGAAATCAAGACCCAGAGAGCTCAAGTAACTTTCTGAGAGCCAGAAAATAATGCAGATAGTCTCTGACCTAAAAGTCTCTTAACCCCTGCACTGAAAATGAGCAGATTGGACTACCCTGACATGTCCTAAACCTTGTTCCTATTCACTGGATAAGTTGATTTAAAAAATAAAAAGAGTTCTAAGGTATAATATGTTGATATTACAAACACTGTGGAGATTCATAGCTAAATTTCACCTGTTAAAGTCTCTAAGAAACCTTTCAGTAAAGAAACTTGCTTATATTTGTTTAACTCAGTATTTCCCTAACCTGACCACAGAACTGTGTCTGTGTGTGTGTGTGCATGCGTGTGTGTGTGTGTGTGTGTGTGTGTGTTCGCATGCCTATTAACATTATATGGACTAGGGTTTATAGAACATATTTTGAGAAGTGCTAGTGTCAATCTGGAAGGTTCATTCTACTCTTAAGTACTTCCAGCACTTAATAATGATAGATATATAGACTGTGAAATGCAGCATTCTTTTCTGAGTCTAGAATTTGCTTTAATTGGAGAGATTAAAAATAGGCATAATTCAAGGCCAGTCTGGGTTGCATTTTATTATTTTTTAATGTTTATTTTTGAGAGAGAGAGAGAGAGAGAGAGAGAGAGGGAGGGAGGGAGAGAGAGAGAGAGAGAATGTGAGTGGGGAGGGGGGTCAGAGAGAGAGTGAGAAGGACAGAATTCGAAGCAGGCTCCAGGCTCCAGGCTGTCATCACAGAGTCTGACATGGGGCTAAAACTCAAGACCCATGAGATTATGACCTGACCTAAAGTCAGACACTTGACTGACTGAGCCACCAAGGTACCCCCTTGGTTGCATTTTAAAAATTTGCTTCAAAGATCTTGTGAGTGTCAATACAAAAGATTTAATTTTCCCTTCATTTTTCCTTTTCTCCCTCTTGACCCATTATATATTTTCTCACTTATTATCTAAAGAAGATAATTATTTTTTATAATAGTTTATTGTCAAATTAGTTTCCATATATCACCCAGTGCTTCTCCCCACAAGTGCCCCCCACCATGACCGTCACCCCTCCCCCCTCCCCCTCCCCCTTCAGTCCATGGTTCGTCTCCAGTATTCAGTAGTCTCCCTTGATCTGTGTCCCTCACTCTTCCCCGCTCTCTTTCCCCCTTCCTCTCCCCATGGTCCCCTGCCAGGTCTCTCCTGTTAGACCTATGAATGCAAACATATGGTATCTGTCCTTCTCTGCCTGACTTATTTCGCTTAGCATGACACCCTCAAGGTCCATCCACTTTCCTACAAATGGCC
>PJEM01018173.1:0-19589 GCA_004023845.1 Helogale parvula
GAGGATAGGCGTGGTTTGATGTGGTAGGTCTTGGAAGCTGCTCTCAGAGGCTCCGCCTTGGTGTCTATGGAGATTACAATGGAGGCATGCTGAGCTCCGCTAAACTAAGCAGGGTAGGCCACTCTAATGAGTCTGATCTCCTTGGGCCGCAGTTGAGCCCAATTGTATTTTCCAGGCCAGCCTAGGTTCAAAATTCCAGTCCCTGCATGTTTGTGCTATCGCTGATGAAATGTATTTGTTTTGGTGGCTTTTGTCTTGACTCAGGCAGGGATTTCAACTGCCCCTGCCTGAGGCGAAAAGAGAAGCAGGAGTAGAAATGCGCACCTTCACAGACTCAATTGCCGTAGTCCCCACCCCCAGCCAGGATCTAGATTGCTTTTCCTGTGGGCACCCGGGATTCGGGATTCGGGATTCGCGCAGCCAATGCAGGGATCAAGATGCGCCTTGGAAATGCGGTGCGTGGACCGGTTCCCAAAACCAATTTCGCAGTGCAAAGCTGCAAAGCGCAGGCCCCAGGCGCAGCTGTCGCCGCGCACCCCTGGCACAGCTGCTGCCGCTGCTGGTTCCCCGCCGAGATGGCTTAGGGGTGGAAGCTGTTCATACCCTTGCACTAGCTGCCCTGGTTCAGGATTCAGGCTAGCCGGCAGTTATCTATGGAGTGGGTTTCCCTCTCCAAGTGCAGCCGTGCCACTTCTCGCTGCGCAGCCGTGTCACTTCTTGCTGTGCAGCGCAGGCCCCCGGTGCTGCTGTCCCTGCGCGCTTGCCCCACGTGTTGAGCTGGGGCTCCTGCCTCCCCTGCCCGTCCCGGGCTGGCCCGTTTTCAGGTCTCCCCAGTTCGCATTCACTCACTCAGGTATCTTTGAAGTTCCCTTCTTTTTGGAGTTCGTATTCTCTCCTTACGCTCTTGCAGATGAGACTAATATCCCTCTCAGTTCGATAGATGGGGTGGACGGAATCTACAGAGCTCCCTTCCTCTCCGCCATCTTGGCTCCTCCCCCAAATCTTTCTACTTTTGATGAGGTCCCAGTAGTTCATTTTTGTTCTTGATTCCCTTGCCTCCTAGGAGGAAATTGCTGCAATTGAGGTCTAGGAGGCTGTTTCCTGCTTTCTCCACTAGGATTTTTATGATTTCCTGTCTCATCTTCAGATCCTTTATCCATTTTGAGTTTAATTCAAACGGGAAGAGATAGAAAATCTGAACAGACCCATAACCAGTGAAAAAATCAAATCAGTTATCAAAAATCTCCCAACGAATAAAAGCCCAGGGCCAGATGGATTCCCAGGGGAATTCTACCAGACAATTAAAGCAGAGTTAACGCCAATCCTTCTCAAGCTATTCCAAAAAATAGAAATGGAAGGAAGACTACCGGACTCATTCTACGAAGCACATATCACTTTGATTCCTAAGCCAGTCAGAGACCCAACAAATAAAGCGAACTACAGGCCAATATCCTTAATGAATATGGATGCAAAAATACTCCACAAGATACTAGCAAATCGAATTCAACAGCATATAAAAAGTTTTATCCATGATTTGGCAATTGTAGAAAGTGCCGCTATGAACATTGGGGTACATGTGCTCCTATGCCTCAGCATTTCTTTATCCCTTGGGTAAATCCCTAGCAGTGCTATTGCTGGGTCATAGGGGAGTTCTATGGATAGTTTTTTGAGGAACCGCCACACTGTTTTCCAGAGCGGCTGCACCAGTTTACATCGCCACCAACAGTGTAGGAGGGTGCCCGTCTCTCCACACCCTCGCCAGCATCTATAGTCTTTTGATTTGATGTCCATCAACTGATGAATGGATCAAGAAGATGTGGTATATATATACAATGGAGTACTATATGGCAATGAGAAAGAATGATATATGGCCATTTGTAGGAAAGTGGATGGACCTTGAGGGTGTCATGCTAAGCGAAATAAGTCAGGCAGAGAAGGATAGATACCATATGTCTGCGTTCATAGATCTAACAGGACAGACCTGGCAGGGGACCATGGGGAGAGGAAGGGGGAAAGAGAGCGGGGATGAGTGAGGGACACAGATCAAGGGAGACTACTGAATACTGGAGACGAACCATGGACTGAGGGGGGAGGGAGGAGGGAGTGATGGTCATGGTGGGGGGCACTTGGGTGGAGAAGCACTGGGTGTTATATGGAAACTAATTTGACAATAAACTATTATAAAAAAATAAAAAATAAATAAAAATAAAAAAGTTTTATCCATTACGATCAAGTGGGATTTATTCCTGTGTTACAAGGCTAGTTCAATATTCGCAAACCCATAAATGTGGTACGTCACATCAACAAAACAAAAGAAAGAAAACATATGATCCTGTCGATAGATGCAGAAAAGGCATTTGACAAAATACAACATCTCTTCTTAATAAAAACCCTTGAGAGAGTCGGGATAGAAGGAACTTACTTAAACATCATAAAAGCCATTTACGAAAAGCCCACAGCCAATGTTATTCTCAATGGGGAAAAACTGAGAGCTTTCCCCCTGAAATCAGGGACAGGACAGGGGTGTCCACTCTCACCACTGTTGTTTAACATAGTGCTGGAAGTCCTAGCATCAGCAATCAGACAACAAAAGGAAATAAAAGGCATCAGAATCGGCAAAAGGAAGTCAATCTTTCCCTTTTCGCAGATGACATGATACTCTACATGGAAAACCCGACCAACTCCACCAGAAGCCTTCTAGAACTGATCCATGAATTCAGTAATGTTGCAGGGTACAAAGTCAAGGTACAGAAATCAGTTGCATTCTCATCACCAAAAACGAAGCAACAGAAAGAGAAATCAAGAAATGGATTCCATTCACAATTGCACGAAAACCCATAAAATACCTAGGAATAAACCTACCCAAAGATGTAAAAGACTGGGGCGCATGGGTGGCTCAGTCAATTAAGCGTCTGGCCTCGGCTTAGGTCATGATCTCACAGTTGGTGGGTTCGAGCCCCGCATCGGGCTCTGTGCTGACAGCTAGCTCAGAGCCTGGAGCCTGCTTCGGATTCTGTGCCTCCCTCTCTCTCTGACCCTCCCCTGCTCACACTGTCTCTCTTTGTCTCTCAAAAATAAATAAATAAATAAACATTTATAAAAAATATGTAAAAGACCTGTATGCTGAAAACTATAGAAGACTTATGAAGGAAGTTGAAGAAGACACAAAGAAATGGAAAAAACATTCCGTGCTCATGGATCAGAAGAAAAAATATTGTTAAAATGTCATTATTACCCAAAGCAATTTACACATTCAATGCAATCCCCATCAAAGTTTCACCAGCATTCTTCTCAAAGCTAGAACAAACTATCTTAAAATTCGTCTGGAACCACAAAAGACCCCGAATAGTCAAAGTAATATTGAAGAAGAAAACCAAAATGGGAGGCATCACAATCCCAGACTTTAGTCTCTACTACAAAGCTGTCATCATCAAGACAGTATGGTATTGGCACAAAAACAGACACATGGACCAATGGAATAGAATAGAGAACCCAGAACTGGGCCCACAAGTATATGACCAATTAATCTTTGACAAAGCAGGAAAGACTATCCAATGGAAAAAAGACAGCGTCTTCAACAGGTGGTGTTGGGCGAGCTGTTTTTCAGTATTTAATATGCATGTCATTCTCCGAGTTCCCTGGATATGTGGTTGGTGCTTCCTATGAACTCAGGGTTTGTGTCCTCCCCCTAATAAATATGTTGTATCCTTAATCTCTAGCATGATGGCATTTAGAGATGGTATGTTGGGCCCTCATTCTGGGTCGGTGCCCTTACAGGGAGGGACCGGGAGAGCTTGCCTTGTCCTCTCTGTGTCAGCCGTGTGAGGACAGCGAGAAGGGAGCTGTCTGCAGGCAGTGAGAGCGTCCTCACCATCACTGGGTCTTGGACTTTCAGGCTCTAGAACTGTGAAGAAAGCCCCCAGTCTACTGTATTTTTGTTACAGCAGCCTGAACCAAGACAGCGTCTGACATTAGTCTAGGAAAAACTATCAGTCGTTACTGTTTTCTCAAGTGTTTCTTTTGTTCCTTTCCCTGTCTCTTCCCCTGCAGGTGTTCCGTTACATGCACCTGACAGCTCAGTGCTTGGATATCCGGCGGATTTTTTCCCGTTTCTGTTTTCCTTTGCTTTTCAGTTTTGGAAGTTTCTGTCGTCATGTTTCCAAGCCCAGAGGTGCTTCACTTGGCTGTGGCCCTCTCCTGATAAGCCCATCAGAGGCATCCTTCCCTTCGATTAGTGTTTTTATGTCTAACACTTCCTTTGGGTTCTTCCTAGGAATGTCTCTTTCTCTGTTTACCTTTGCACATCTGTCTTTGGATGCTGTCTCTGTTGTCCAGTAGATCCCTTACTGTGGAGCTGTTCTGACATCCTGGTCTCAGGATTCTGGCATCTCTGTCACACCTGAGTGTGGCTCTAATGCTTGCACTCTTGTAAGCATTGTGTGTTATGGTTTCAGCACGCCTTGTGATTTGTCTCCGACATGGTGTGTCTGGTTAGAGGAGCGGCTGCAAACAGGCCTCTGTGGTCTGGTGGGGAGGTGGGGTGGGGTAGCACCCACTCCTGCCATCTCCGCTCCGTGCAGGGACTGCGCCTCTGGACCGCAGCCTGCAGAATTCAGTCCACACACGGCCCGCGAGGCACCGCGCAGCTAGAACGGCCGCCTGGAGTGTTTCCCTCCCACCAGGTCAGCCAGACTCTGATAATTCCCCCCCCGGATGGTACCACCCTTAAAGAGTTAAATCACCCTCTCCTGAGGGCCAACCTTGCTGAGAAGCACAGAACGTGCTGGCATACTTCACAATGGCTCCTTGCTCCCTCCTGCTGCCCGAAGCAGAAGAGAGTTTCTGGTATTTTGTGAGAACCTGGCGGCTGTAGGAGGGACCCCCCGCCCAGAGTGTGGGGGCCCCTGACAGCTGGTCCCTCAGAATTCTTATTTCTCGGGCTCATCCACGCTGAACCACCAGCAGTTCATCAGCTGTGGTTCAGGTTTTCTGAGCTGGCGCTGGTCCCACCAAGGTTTCGGCTCAGTCTCTGCTCAAGGAAGTTGTGATTCTCAGTGTTCGCCGGTCTCTGCAGTTTCGGGAGCAGTGGTTTACCCTCTGCCCTCACTTCTCCTGAGGATCTAAGAACAGTTGATCTCTCAGTCTGTTCAGGCTCCTTGTCGATAGGATGGAGCGGGGACCATGAGCCCATCCGGAGAAACCACAAGTCTCCACGCCATTGTTCCCTCGCTCTCACCCCTTCCTGGTTCTCCTAGATCATGTTGTATTTGCTACAGCTTCGTAGACATTCAGTCATGCGGCACATACTCATTTCTTTGTCTGCTTTTGTAAACTCACCCGTCCCTGTTGTCGATGTACCAACAGTTTGTTAGTTTTTACTGCTGCATGCTCATACGTCATATGTGTTTGCTGCCATCCATCTATGCATCTATCTGTTGGTGTCTGTGGGTTGTTTCTGTTCCTGGACTATGACAAACCTGGGTGCTGTGAACACTCATGCACCAGTCTTTGTGTGCACGTACCCTTCCATTTCACTTGGGTCAACATCAAGGAGTGGATTGGGTGCGTCATATGGTTGGTGTATGTTTAACTGTTTAATAAATTATTAAACTGTTTCCCAAAGAAGTTTTATCATTTTAGATTCTCATCAGCAATATATGAGAGCTCCCATTGCTCTTTATGGTCAGACGTTTAAGTTTTAGCCATTCTAGCGGGTATGTAATATATAATATACATATATTATATATATAATGTATGTCTGTATAAAATTTGCAAAGATTTTTCCAATCTGTGACTTGTGTTGTGGGTAGGCGACCTCCAAGTGGGCTCCAAGGATCTCTGCCCTTCCCCCCCCCACACACACATTCACACTGTTGTATAATCCCATTTCTGGGGCTAGGCTTGACTTAGTTACTTCCTTCTTTTTTTTTTATTTTTTTTAATGTTTCATTTATTTTTGATACAGAGAGAGACAGAGCATGAGAGGGGGAGGGGCAGAGAGGGAAGGAGACACAGACCGGAAGCAGGCTCCAGGCTAGCTGTCAGCACAGAGCCTGATGCGGGGCTCGAACCCATGAACATGAGATCTGACCTGAGCCGAAGCCGGAGGCTTAACCGACTGAGCCACCCAGGCGCCCCTTAGTTACTTCCTTCTAATGAGTAATATGGCACAAGTGATGGTGTGTTCTGTCAGTAGTCAGCTGATTCTATAAAGCCTGGTTTCCTACTTCTGTTATGCCCAGATCGCAATATCCCCAAAGTCCAGAGACCACCAGGGAGACCAAGTCACGCATGCAAAAGCAAAGGGCATTTATTCGGGCTTAAGCTCAGGCTCCCAGACCCCACCAACACAGTGGATCCATGCTGAGAGCCCTAAACAAAGGCTGGGTAGGGTTTTTATGGGGTTTGGAAAAGGGGGGTTACAGAAAATTATGACATAGTTACTGTAATCCAGTAATCATTGTATAACAGCCTTAGCAACAATTTTAACCATACACAGTGTCCAGAGTGTTCGGTACTTTTGGCGGGATCCAATCATGACCTTTAGTGTTTCTTTGAAAATAACCCATTACAGCATGGGCCAAGGACCCCCACGTGGGGTGAGTAACTGGTTAGTCTAGCATTAAACCACAGGTAACTATCTAATGTTTCCATCTCCAGTCCTGTCCTTAGGAATATTAAGTGTGTTAGCTGGCCGCTTCTGATTGGGTGCTGCGAAGGTGGTCCCTTGTTGAGCAATATGTGCCCTTTTCCTGCTATTGTCTAATGATTCTGGGAAACTGTAATACAGGCCTTTAAGCTCAGAGGGGAAACTTAAAGCCTGTCATGGAGTCAGCTTGGTTCAGACCTGTGTCCCTTCAGTTTCCTCTCTTCCTCTCTATCCCCTTCTCTGTGTCACACCATTTTCTCAGGGAAGGCGGCCTGCAAATTTAAGGACTGAGGCACATGGAATGAGATCCTCTTGACAGGGACGTGAGTTACCCAGTGAGTAACTGACGTCTCTCAGCAGTCGTGTGGGGGAGCTCAGAAGCAGGGCTTCCAGTTGACTGCCTCCTCATCAGTAACTTGACCACATCCTCATGAGTAACTTTGGGAAAGAACCACCCAGCTAAGCTGCGCCAGGATTACAGACCCTCAGTAACATTGTGCGATAATATATATATTTAGTTTTAAACTCCGAGATTTGGGGATAATTTGTTATGCATCCATAGGTAACTAGAACAGACTCTGTACCCAGAAGTACATAAAAAAATGGTAAACTGTGGAAGGGGCCTTGGCCACAGGCTGTGGGCTTTGGGGAGAGTATTCGTGAAAGTCTAGAGTGCCTTGAGGAAGCGCATCGTGTCTGATCAGGGCTTATGGAGAAAAGGGGGCACTAGTTACTAGTGGCCGAAAAGTTTGTCAGCGTTCTTGCTCGCAGTGATAAGGGAAGTAGACGTTGTGCTGAACGGACTGGGGACCTAGCTAAGGGGATTGCAGGTGCCACCTGTTATCTCCTTGCTGCTTTTAGTAAAATTCAAGAAGATCGGCATTTTAAAAACTGAAATACCCTTAACAGAAAGAAGCAAGAATTTGATGTTTTAAAAATTCTCAGCCTCTCCCGATGACCAGGGATGTAAAAATTAGGAAATGGTCTCTAAGAAAGGCTCTCGTCCGGGCACTTCCAGGAAAACAAGACACAGAAATCAGGCACTGGTGTGACTGGGAACGCCTTTGTTAAGACCTTAGAAGGATCTAAAGTCATGAAAAGTCTTTGGAAGAGAGTCAGGCTGTGCCTCAAAGGTGCTGTTAACTCACATGGTAAGTGCTGACAGGGGGCTAAGGACCTTGTCCTCACCAGTCTCAGCAGGAGGCCAAAGCATGAAGGAATTACATCAAGGAGCCTGAAGATCTGCAGGAGACCTCCGTGTTCAGAAAAGGGTTCAGTGTGCAGCAGCAGCACCAGCTCGTTCCGGGGAGGACAGTGACAAATGAGGATGGAGAGAATCGGGCCTCCAGAATCATACTGGCAGAAGTCAGGGTGAGAGAAAAATTTAGCTAAAAGAATTTTTACCAGTCATGCCTAAGAAAGATGGCCAGAGGGCAGAGCCAAGGGCCTTGGAGCATCAGTCCAGGCCATCGGACACAGTTAAGGAACTTAGACCATTTCCCAACTGGATTTCAAAATTGCTATGGTCCAATGGCAACTCCCACTTCCCTGTTTTCCGAAGCATTTACAGAAGCTATTCTGTGCGTGTCCCACTATTGCACATTGGGACTGTGTGGATTCACGTAACTTCTCTCTCTAGGTTCACCAGTCACAGGTTGAGAAAAGCTGTATTCAGTGAGCCATAATGGAGGAATTGGTCCTGAGTAACCATGTCCACACGTGGGCCCAATATAAGTGATGAGATTCTAGACTTTTGAGGAGATGTAGTCATGAGATAAGATGGGGGGGGGGGGAACCTTGGGATGGGATGAGTGTATCTTTCATGTGGGAGAGAAGAAAGCCCAATGAATACAGAAAAACAATGGGTTTTCTGAGGTTAGACCATGAAATGAGTCCACTTCCATCTCAGGGTCTCACCCCGCCCCCATTCCCAGCCAGGCTCCCATCTCTCACCGCCTGTGTGGAGGAAGTCAGCTGCAGTGTCATTAGTCAGTCCTGGGGGCAAGCGCATGAGGTAGCTTGGGAGAATGCCCTTTGACGCCTTTCCGTGGACACACGAGTGATCTTGAGCCTTTAGGGGACTGCAACCCAGGCTGACACTTTGCTGCTTCAAGGGAAACCCTGAGCGTGGGCAGCCTGCTAAGCTGTGTGTCCATTGCTGGCCACAGAAACGGACATGATAAATGTTTGGTGTTTTAGCCTCTGTGTTTGGGCCTAATTTATTAATCAACAATAGATAACTAATGGGACTATTTGCCTTTCAATGTAGATTTCAGAATTAGCTCATCAATATCTTTACAAAGCTTATAGGGATAAATAGGGATAGCCTATTGGGATAAACACAATTTATTTCTCCATATATTTAGGCTTTCTTTAAATTTTTAAACCAGTCTTGATAATTTTACACAAATATATCTTATACTTATCCTGTTAGATTTATATGGAAGCAATTCATTTCTGTGATGCTATTGTAAATGGTACCTTTAAAATGTCAAATTCTGACTGTTTATTGCTAATCTATTGAAATATCATTGATTTCATATTCTGACTATGTATCCTGAGACTTTGCTAAACTTATTTATTGTTCTATGGGATATTTTGTAGCTTCTTTGAAATTTTCCATATAACGGACATTATCAACTTATGTTAAACAGGCCCCAGTGAGCCAGAAACTTTAGCTTACTGGCATCGTTGCAACCCACATCAGTGCTTATGACCATTAAGAGGCATGCAGAAGACTGTTCGTGGCAGTTTGAATTGTGATAGCCCCAAAATTGGAACAGCTCAACGGCCATCAGCAGTAGAGAGGACACATATGTTGTGTGTCTCTGTGATGACATGCCGTGCAGCAGTGGGAAAGAGTGAACCTTTGGGACACGTAACAGCATGGATGACTTTCATGGGCATTACACTGAGGCAAACAAACCAGACCAGAGGACACAGTGTTTAATTGATTTTTATGATGTTCAAAAGCAGAAAAATCTGATTTATATTGTTAGAGACCAGAATGGATGTCATCCTCTGACAGGGCATTCATTGGGAAAGGGCACAGATGGGCCCCTTTGGGTCTGAGGATCTTTCGATCTTGACACGGGTGACAGTTTCATGCAATTTTCATATGTGAGAATCACTGAGCTGTACATGCAGTATTTGTGCATTATGGCTGGAGATAGAGGAGACTGGATGAGATGGTCCCCTGTGGAGACAGTGGTCTCTGAGGTGGTGGACCCTGTAGAGATGAGGGGCAAGAATGCCCCTTGGGGGCACCGCATTTAAATGGCATGAAAGACAGAGCCCAACAGGAGTGTCTGGGTTGTAATGATCTGAGTCATTTAGAAAGAACAGAAATTGCCACATGTCCTAGACATTAAGGAAAGAGGAGCTTTCAAAAAGAAAAGGGTTACACTTGGGTCACAGATAAGGACCAGAAAGTGTCCATCAGACTTGGGGGCACTGTTGTTAGCAGTTAGCAGTCTGCAGTGCTGGTTGTGAAGGCATGATTACATAGGGCTGTAGGACAGCACATGTAGAGACAGTGAGTGCAGAGTATGAGTTTTCAAAATGTTCATGGGGAGTGAGAGAGCAGGCCACAGAAATGTCTGGGCAAACGGGAGGGGTGAGAGATCTTTGCACATGTTTGAAGCCTGAGGAGAATGAGTCAGGAAGGAAGAAAGGTCAAAATTAAGTAGAAAGACAATGCTTGTTGACAGAAGTCCTAAAGGTGCCCAGAAGAGTGGACGTGGTAGAATTCCCCACCCAGTATAGGGTTGAGTCTTGAGCATCTTGGGGACAGTTCATCCTGGGAAGATAGAGGAAGTAGGTAAGGATGGAAGTAGGTAAAGATATCTGATGGCCCCTTGCATTTAGCAAAGGTGCAGATGACCTAATCTGCTGATGGTGAGGCAGTTTGGGTGACTCATTTCCATTCAGCAAACATTCAGCGTCCACCAGATGCCATGACCAGGGGCTACAGAGACAACTGAGATGTGGTCTCTGTCGTTGAGGAAAGTGCACATGCATGTGCATGCATATGCACACACTAATACACACACACACACACACACACACACACACGCACACACACGAGTTTCCATTCATGTAACATGGGAGATACTTGGTAGCAGTATCCACAGTGGAGAGAAGACATGCAGAAGAGTACACAGATTTGTCCTGGAGTTGGGTACAGTTGGACTGGGAGTGGGCGGGCAGGGCAGAGGGAAACAAGATGGGGTGTAGCCAGCAAGCAAGGGAAGAGGTTCAATCTTGGCATTGTTGCAGACCTGTAACAAGAGGAAGACTGGCTTCCTGGGACAAGGGAGGGACTGTGATTGTCCAGAGAGAGTGTCAACATGGCCAGACTCCTCTGGGGTTGGTCTTATTAGTCGCACCATAAGGGTCCCCATCCACTGAGCCTAAGGCTGAGACATAGTTAGAAGCCCTTTCCAGGGACTCTGATAAACTGCCTGGTCTGAGGCTGGAGCAGCAGTGATTTGAGAGACGGCATGGTGGGCAGCAGGTGCATGGAAAAGGTCAATGGACTGAGAGCCAAAAATGTCAGGGCCTGTGCTTAAGATCCATTCATTATTCAACCTGGTGAGTTCTTGATTGTGGGAGAGTTTTAGGTAAGAAAGGCATACTCCTTCTCTTTGCTCTAATTTTTCAGGTAGCTTTGGTATTCTTATAGCTAGCTTCTATGTAGAAATTTAGATTCATTTGTCCAGTACTATACAAAAAAGTCATATTAGGATTAAGACAGCATTCAGTATATTGGCTATATTGCACAAAGATATTTATGTTAAAATTTCTTATCCATGGACATGGTATATCTCTTCATTTACTCAGTTTAAAAAAATATATATTTATTTTTGAGAAAGAGAGCATGAGTGGGGGACAGAGGGAGAGAGAGAGGGGGTGCCAGAGGATCCAAAGTGGGCTCTGCACTGACAGCAGCAAGCCCGATTCAGGGCTTGAACTCATGAACTGTGAGATCGTGACCTGAGCTGAAGTTGGACCCTCAACTGACTGATCCACCCAGGCACTCCACTCAGTTCTTTTATATATTTCAATAGCATTTAAACTTATATTCTAAAGACATTGCACATCATTTGTTATATTCACATACACTGAATAGCTTATGATTTTTTACTTTTTAAACATGCATGTACATTATAAAGTAGCACAAAAATAGATCAATAGCCCAATGGGACAGAAAAAGACTCTAGAAACACACCCACTTATGTATATATAGGGACACTTGGTTTGTGCCAAAGTTGACACCATATAGCAGTGGGGGGGGGAAACATACATGTGTATGTATATTAAAAAGGTCAGTAGGATAACCATATGGAAAAAATACTGAGCTCCTACATCACAAAAACCACAAAAACGTTAATTCCATGTGAAAAATAGATACTGATATAAAAGACTAAGGAAGAAAACTTCTACTAGATAAGAAAGAAATCTCTTTGGATCTAGAATGGACAGTGGTTCTTTAAACATGCCACAGAATAAAATAACGATGAAGGAAATGATTGATAAATTAACTTTCCTGAGTAAATTTAAGAACTTCTGCTAATTGAAAAACGTTTTAAAAATCAATACAAATGCAAATGTGGAAGCCACAAAGAGGAAGAAGATATTTGCAAATCATATAACTTACAATGGCTCATATCCATAATATAGAAAAAATTCTACAATTGATATGAAAAAGAAAAACTGTACAGTAGAAAAACTGAGCAAATCATATATATTTCCCCACGAAGGGCATCCAAATTACTGCTAAATATATGGAAATCTGGTCAGCCCATTGTCCGTTGCAGAAATGAAAATGAAGCTATCATATGCGGCTACATACCCGCCAGAATGCCTAAAATTGATGACACGGACAACATGACGTATTTGGGATGATGTGCAGCATCAGGAACAGGAGCTCTCACGCACTACTTCTGCGAACAAAGATGGCTGTAACAGTTTTGGAAAACTTGAAGATGAGCAACTCCTCTCCCAAGAACGCCCAACAGGAATTCACTCACATCAAAAAACATGGAAAGGAATTTCATAGCAGCATTATTTTATAAAACAATTAACTAGAAACAACCTGAGTGTTCATCAACAGTAAGATGGACAAATTATGATGTCTTCATATAATGAAATTTATATAGAAATGACAATGAACTAACTTCTATATACAATCACAAGGATTCATCTCACAAATGGAATATTAGCAAAAAAAAAAAAAAGGTCACAAAAGGAGAATCACCTTGTGGTTCTACTCATAGGAAGTTCACAGCAGGGAAAACAAATCTGTGTGGTGGAGGCAGGATAGGCAGGGGTATTATGGAAACTGGGTAGGTCTCTTTCTTGGCCTAGGTGGTGAACTCCTAGGTGGTGAATGGATGTGATTTGAGTATTGCTCCATAGATACATAAAAATTATATCTATGTGCTTATGCGTCTTGTCTCTCATCCTGTGACTAAGAAGCAAGATGTCCTTGCTGGAGCTCTGGTGACAGTGTCTCCCATGCCCTTGGTATCATGAAGCAGAGCTCTAAGGATCTTCTCCCCTTGAACAAAACCACTGCATTTGCCTCAGACCGTCAATCTGCCTCCTCCGTGAGAGAGGCCCTGTAGTCAGACTTGGAACATTCCAGCCAAGCCTATTCCCTGGACACCAAACCCACCATAGGGAGTGCCTTGGCCATGCATTAAAGTATTATTTTAAACAGATATCTCTGGTGATGGTGTTGAGGAGGGGCTAATGAGAGGTAGATGGAGGCAGGTGCCCCTTTCAGTTAATGCTCATGTCTGGCCAACAAGAGACAGCAAAGCTCTGCATCTGGAGGACAGGAGGGTGTAGGTACAGTATATGCAAACATTTTTGCCTTCCAAGTTTGATCGAGATCACAAACATTTGTCTACTTTCCTACTAAATCCCATGGATGGCCCAGAGAACCATGACACCACCCCTGCCTTGACACCCAGAAATTGCTCTATCTTTATGTGTTTCAAGTCATTGCCCCTTCTTTGAACGTTTAGAGTCTGGGGTGAAGAACACCCCTATTTGTCTATGCATTTCAAACTTAGTAAGTATGTGGTCCATTAAATGCTTTCAAGCAACATTGATTGAATGAGTAAATGAATGAGTTTCTTAACACATCTAATGCCATCTGGAAGTGGAAGAGGTTTGAAGGGGTCCTCATAGTTCACTCTCTCTCGGAGGCCTCCATCCAGCCCACAGAACACACTGTCTTCCTCCAGCACATGCTTAACGTGGCCATGTGTTTCTGGCCCAGCCTCCGCAGGGCGTCCTTCACGTCCTTGTTTCGCAGACTGTAGATGAGGGGATTGAGCATTGGGATGACCAACGTGTAGAAGACAGAGACCACCTTGCCCTGCTCCATGGACTCAATTGCTCCTGGCTGGGCATACATGACAAAGGCAGTCGCAAAGAAGAGAGCCACTGAAGTCACGTGAGGGCCACAGGTAGAGAAGACCTTGCATCTCCCGGCTGCTGAGTGCATCCTCAGGATGGTCACTGTGATGTAGCCATAGGAGATGAGGATCACAAGTGTCACACACACAATGATGAGCCCACAGATGCCAAACAAGAGAAGTTTATTGATGGCGGTGTTGCCACAGGCGAGCTGGAGCAGAGGGGGCACGTCACAGAAGAAATGGTTGATGCGGTTGGAGCTGCAGAATGAGAGGCGGAATGTGAAGCTGGTCTGCACAACAGAGTTGAGGCAGCCTCCACAGTAGCTGCCCAGCACCAGGCGCGTGCAGGCAGAGTGGCACATGGTGACGGGGTAGTGCAGGGGGCTGCAGATGGCCATGAAACGGTCATAGGCCATGACACCCAGGAGGAAGCCTTCAGTGGTGACCAGCAAGGAGAAGAAGAATAGCTGGGTGGCACAGCCTGCAAAGGTGATGACCTTGGATGGGGAGAAGAAGTTGGCCAGGGCATTGGGGGCAATGACAGAAGAGTAGCACAAGTCCAGGAAGGAGAGGTTCTTGAGGAAGAAGTACATTGGGGAGTGCAGGCGGGCATCCAAGGTGATGACCACAGTCATGGTGAGGTTCCCCAGCACAGTCACCATGTACAGGGTCAGGAAAACAGCAAAGAGCAGAGCCTGAGTCTCCAGACCACCTTCAAATCCCTCCAGCACAAAGTCTTGGAAGTAGACCATGGAGAGGTTTTCATTTCTGTGCATTGGCATGAGCCTTGGGCCCCAGCAGGGGAGTTACAGCTTCGGTATTGGCACACTGAGTGGGTCAAACTAAACTTCCTGCTGAAGACTATTAAGAAAAGACAAACAACATGAGGTGCCTGGGTGACTCAGTTAGTTGAGTGTCCGACTCTTAATTTGTGTTTAGATCATGATCTCATGGTTCATGGGTTTAAGCCCCACATCAGGCTCTGTGCTGATAGCTCAGAGCTTGGAGCCTGCTGGGATTCTCTGGATCCCTCTCTCTCTGCCCCTCACCTGCTTAAGCCCTCTCTTTCACAAAAATAAATAAACTTTTAAAAAATGATTAAAAAAAACAAATACAAATTCTAACTGAAGGTATAAGAGGGTTCACAATTTCGTAAATAGTTACTAAACAAAATTCAAAGTGAACACACTAGCCCAGAGATTTCATGCTGAAAACATCTTTTTTTCCCCTTGAGACAGACTGTTTTGAAGAGGAAGTCTGAGAGACCAGGTGCCACGCAGTGAGTTTCTGTCTTGAGAACTAATGCTGACAGTGGCTGGTTACTAGAAACCACACAGGGTGCACCTTAGGAGTGAGTTTAATAAATAGCATGTATGCATCTTAACCTGTGACGACTTAAGTCACTGAGATTGTGTGAAGGTGATATCTGAGTGCTAGTGTCTCTGACTCCTTGCAAAAGCAAATATATTTCAGGAGAAGACATGTTATCCTTGACCTCACTGTTATCTGTAAAAGTTTTGCATAGATACTGCCAGACACAGAATTTGGAATTTGAGGAGTTCCCACAACATGAATTAAAATAACAGAAACAAAAGAACAACCCAGAAAGATTTCAAATTTTGGAGGTAACACACATAAACTTTTAAATTATTAAAATTATTATGTTTAAAGGATAAAAGATAAAACCAAGAATTTTACCAGAAATATGGAAGTTGTAAAGAGAATCATGTGTCACTTTTTAAAAGTACAATGGATAAAATTAGGAGCTGAATAAAAGAGTTTTACAGAAGATTAGAAATAGCTAAAGAGAAAATTTTTGAACAAGAATACAGATCAGTAGAAAATATTCAGAGTGAAGCATTAAGAGATAAAAGGTTAGAAAAATCAGAAATGAAGGTTAGAAACCAATGATATGGAGACATACATAGTATGAGTCCCCCCCCCCACCCCCCCACAAGAGAGGAATAAGACAAATAGGCTGAATGAGAACTTGGAGGAGATAATGGCGAAGTATGATCTCAAACCAGTGAAACATATTATTCTACAGATTCATTAACCCTCCAGAATCAAACCAGGATTCATACAAACAACACCACACTTAGATACATCATAAAAATAGTTTAGAATGGAAACCAATTTGACAATAAACTATTTAAAAAATAAATAAATAAAAATAAAAATAGTTTATAACCAGAATAAAGAGAAAAATCTTAAAAGCATTATGATAAAGAAGAGATAGTCCTCTCAAAGTATCAACTTTTGAAGTCAGACTGACAATTGGCTTCTTACCAGATTAAAAATAATTGAACTTAAAGAAATTATATTTTCCTTTGCCCAAATAAAATAATTACTAACTAGAATTCTACTTCTGCCCTTCAAGATTCAAAGCAAATTTAGCAATAATAGTTTAAGACTTAAATACTCCATTTTCAATAACAGATAGAATAACAAAACTACATACTCCCAGGAAATAAGAGATTTGAACAACATTACAAAGCAGATAGACCTAACTTAACAGGCACATGTAGAACACACGTTAACAATAGCAGAACGCTATTCTCCAGTGCACATGGGACAGGATTCAGGATAGTCACCCCTATTACCCACATAGTAGTTCACAAAGCAAGTCTCAGTACATTTTTAAAGACTGAAATTATATGAAGTATGTTATCCAAACAAAATGGAACGAAATCGCAAATCCAGCAATTTGGAAAATTTACAAATACATGGATCTTAAACAATATATTTTGAAATCACCAGTGGGTAAAATAAGGAATCACAACGGAAATTATAAAGTATTTTGAGATTAATGAAAATGGAAACACAACATACCAAAACTTATGGAATGTAGTGAATGAAGGACTCCAAAATGTATAGCTATAGACACCAACGTTAGAAAAAAACCTCAAATTGGGGCATATGGGTGGCTCAACTGGTTAAGCATTGAACTCTTGATTTTGGCTCAGGTCATGATCTCATGGTTTGTAAGATCAAGCTCTGTGCTTGATAGGGCTCTGTGCTAGCAGTGCAGAGCCTGCTTGGGATTCTCTCTCTCTCTCTCTCTCTCTCTGCCCATCCCCTGCTCATGCATTCTCTCTCAAAATAAGTAAATAAACTTTTATTAGAAAAAAAAGAACCTTAAATCAATAACATAACTTTCTATCTTAGACAAGAAAATAGAAAAAGAAGACCAAATTAGCTGAAAACATATAGAAGGAAGGAAATAATAAGAGAAGAGTAAATGAATTGGAGAATAGTAAAATAATACAGGAAATCAATGTCAGTGAAAGTTGGTCCTTTGAAAAGTTTAACAAACTTGACAAACTATTAGCTACATTGACCAAAAAACGTCAGAAGACTTACATTTCTAAAAACAAAAATGAAAACATGTATTACCTTTGACCTCCTAGAAATAAAAAGTATTATAAGAGTATATTACAACAATTAAATGCCAACACATTAGTAACTTAGATGAACAAATTCCTGGAAACACACATCTAATAAAACCGACTCAAGGAGAAATAGAAAATCCAAACAGACATATAAGAAACAGATGAAGTCAGCGGTGAAAAACTTTTCCAACAAAGAAAATCTCAGGACCAGATGGGGTCACTGGTAAATTCTACCAAATACTCAAAGAATTAACACCAGTGCTTCTCAAACTATAGAAGACTTATGAAATAAATTGAAGAAGACACAAAGAAATGGAAAAACATTCCATGCTCATGGATTGGAAGAATAAACATTGTGAAAATGTCATTATTACCCAAAGCAATTTACACATTCAAGGCAATCCCCATCAAAGTTGCACCAGCTTTCTTCTCAAAGCTAGAACAAACTATCTTAAAATTCATATGGAACCACAAAAACCCCGAATAGCCAAAGTCATATTGAAGAAGAAAACCAAACGGGAGGCATCACAATCCCAGACTTTAGCCTCTACTACAAAGCTGTCATCATCAAGACAGTATGGTACTGGCACAAAAACAGACACATGGACCAATGGAATAGAATAGAGAGCCCAGAACTGGACCCACAAGTATATGGCCAATTAACCTTTGACAAAGCAGGAAGGAGTGTCCAATGGAAAAAAGACAGCGTCTTCAACAGGTGGTGTTGGGAGAGCTGGACAGCAACATGTAGAAAAATGAAATTAGACCACTTTCTGACACCATTCACAAAAATAAACTCAAACTCTAAAAAATAGAAAAGGAGAAAACACTTCCCAATTCTATACACTTCTGTACACTTCTATAAGGCCTGTATTTTCTAATACTAAATGGAGACAAAGGTATTACAAGAAAATGAAGCTATAGATCAATATCTCTTATGACTATAGATACAAAAATCCTTACCAAAATGCTAGCAAGCCAAATCCAGCAGAACATTAAAGGGATTATACAGCAGAACCAAATTATCCCAGAAATGTAAGAGTGGATCAACATACAAAAGACAATTAATAAAATAAACCATACAAATGGGATAACGAAAAAATTGATCATCTCAATAGATGCAGAAAAACTACAAAACAGTACTGAAAGAAATGAAAGAAGACCTACATGAATGTTAAGATACTCCATGTTCATGGCCTAGAAGACTTAATAACTTCAGGATGCAATAACCCCATATTTTATGTACAGACTCAATGCCATCTTTCAAATTTCCAATTGCTTTGGGTGAGTTTTGGACAGAAATTGACCTCAATTATCCAAAACAATATTTAAGTAAAACAAAGTAGGTGGACTAACACTTCCTCATTTCAAAACTGACTACAAAGCAGAAGAGTGTTGTGTTTGTGTAAGAATAGATACAGACCAGTGGAATTGAATCAAGAATCTGGAAATAAACTCGTACATCTGCAATTGTCACCAAAGGCACCATTTAATGGAGAAAAAATAGTCTTTTCAACAAATACTGATTGGAAAAAGGAATATCCACACGCAAAATAATGAATTAAGAACTTTCCTCACAGCCAAAATTAACCCAAAATGGACAAAGACATAAATGCAACTGCTAAAACTATGAAACTATTAGGAAAGAGACATCTGTGTACCTTACTGTGACTTGGGGTCAGTCAACAGTTTCTTAAATATGACATCAAAAGCATACGTAGCAGCAACAAAATAGGCAAACTGAACTTCAAAATTTAAATCTTTTTGCATCAAAGAACACTATCAAGAGGATAAAATAAAACCCATATGATGCAAGAAAATATCAACAAATTCTGAATCTAATAATGATCTAGCATCCAGGCAATACACAGAACTCTTACAACTCAGCAACAAAAAGACAGTCTCATTTTCATATAGGCAAAGGACTTGCATAGACATTTCTCCAAAGAAAATATACTAATGGCCAGTAAGTATAAGAGAATCTTAATGCCAAAATCTGACCACAGTATAAGAAAAATTTAAAAATATGCTCTTCTCAATCATAAGCATATAAGCAGAATTACCAAATAAAATCTAAGTAAGTAATACATAAAAAATATAGTAAGTCCACAACCA
>PJEM01018174.1:0-19461 GCA_004023845.1 Helogale parvula
GATCACCCAACCGACTGAGCCACTCAGACACCCCAAGAATAACATTTTTTTAATGTTTAAAAACTTTTTTTAATCTTTATTTATTTTTGAGAGAGAGACAGAAAGTGAACAAGGGAGGGGCAGAGAGAGAGAGACACACACACAGAATCCGAAGGCAGGCTCCAGGCTCTGAGTTGTCAGCACAGAGCCCAACGCGGGGCTCAAACTCACAAACTGAGATATCATGACCTGAGCCGAAGCCCGAAGCTTAACCGACGGAGCCACCCAGGCGCCCTAAGAGTAATAACATTTTTAAAGTGAAGATAGCAGTAACAGGAATTTCTGCTGTTGGCCCAGCCATTTCTCTGTGTAGTACAACTGCATTCGTTCCTTGAGGCTGTGAATCATCTCTCCATGAATCCAGGCCAGCTTTTTAGGATCTGCCCAGGACCATGCACTCGGCTTTCTTGGTCCTATTCCTAACTTCCGCTGCCGCTGCTTGCAGACCTCTGACTCCTATCCAGACCTCTCTTTTGAGCTTGACTCATTTCCAGCTGCCTTCTAAACATTTCCATGTAATATCTTGCTGCACGGACCTGGAATTCAACACACACAAAACTGAATTTTACACCTAAAACTTGCCTCTCATCTTCTGTGTTCTCCATCTTGGTAACGGTACTGACCTCCCCACCAGCTGTCCCTAGCCAGAAACCTGGAAGTCACCTTAGATGCTCTTCCCTGTCATCACCACCTGGTCCTGTCCATCTTACCTCCTAAGTCTCCAGTGTGACCTTTCAGTTATACCTTCCCTTCGTTTGGTTCTTCCACACTCAGGAGACTTCAGTGGGAAGAAAGGAACACTTACAACTGTCTGTACTTTAATGCTTTTATCTATTAAGCATATCTAATAAATCCAGTTTTGTAGGTAGTTTTTTCCTAGTGTTTACCAGGAATTACACACAGAACTAAATCCCTTTAAACATTTCAAGTAATTGCTAATTCACTAGACTGCTTATTTTGAACATATCAAACACTGGAGTAGATCAGATACATGTTAATTATAAAACATATATTTTAATTTGCATTAAGCCATTTTTACAATGGGTATAATTTCTTCTGGTTGCTCTTTTGCCTTCATCAGTTTTTACTGGTATTTTCTTGGGATTGTAGGAATCAGACCAAACCTTAAATCAGAAGGTGATCAGAAGGGCATTGGGATCTGTTTTTTTTTCTCCTATGTTTTGTCAAACCTGAGCCACTGGTCATCAGGACGTTTCCTTTTTATTGTTAAACCTCACTTGATGTTGTAAAATCCATACCTTTTTTGTTGATCTTAGTTTTTTATAATCAGATGTTCCTTGTGAAATGATACATCTTTTTAAATTTTTGACATAGTTAATTACTTGCAACAAGTTTAAATAGTTTGATAATATTTAATAATATTAGAGACCAAAATCTGGTTGTTAATGATACAATTAATGGTGAACAAAGGTGCTATTGTTACTGCTTTTGTACCTCTTTTTTTTTTTTTTTGAGTTTTTATTTATTACTTATTTTGAGAGAGAGAGAAAGAGGGGCAGAGAGAGAGGCGGGGAGAGAGAAAATCCCAAGCAGCCTCAGCACGGTCAGCACACAGCCGAATGTGGGGCTTGAACTCATGAACTGTGAAATCATGACGTGAACCCAAATCAAGAGTCAGCCACCCAGGCGCCTCTGTACCTCTTAATAATAAAACTGGAAAAGAGATTTTTCTTTCTTTCTTTCTTTTTTTTTATGTTTATTTTTGAGAGAGAGAGTGCATGCAGGGGAGAGGCAGAGAGAGAAGGAGATAGGATTCGAAGCAGGTTCTGCGCCACTGTTTGCACAAAGCCTCAAACTGTAAGATCATGACCTGAGCCGAAGTTGGATGCTTAAAGGACTGAGCCACCTGGGTGCCCCTTTCTTTTCTTTTCTTTCTTTTTTTTTTTTTATTTATTTACTTTTTTTGAGAGAGCAAGAATGCGCATATATGTGTGCAGGTGGGGAAGGGGCAGAGGGAAAGTAAGAGATTCTTAAGCGGGCTCCATGTTCAGCTCAGAGCCCCACATGGAGCTCAGTCTCCCAACTGTGAGATCATGATCTAAGCCAAAATCAAGAGTTGGACCCTTAACCGACTGAGCCACCCAGCACCCCCTCCGACCTTTTTTTTAAACAGCCTTCTTGAGGAATAATTGACATAAAATAAACTGCACGTATTTAGGCATGCATCTTGGTAACTTGACATGCTATGAAACCATCACTCCTAGATTTCTGTTCAACATCATGAGTTTATATTCATTATCCCAGTTTGACACTAAATATTACTATGTCCTAGTTTTCTTACAGTCTGAAGTTTCATTTATCATTAAGAGCTTTATAACATTTGGTGATCCTTCTCTCCATCATTATGACACCAGTAGCTTGCAGGGATTACTACCTTAGATCACTTTAATGTCTGCTGAGCTTATTTTTTTGTATCTCAGTGGACCCCTTATGATCTCTACTCTAAACTACTGCATATTATCTATAATATCACTTCCTCCTTTAAGAAAATCTTTCAGTAATTTCTCATCACGTACGTTAGTAAAATCGTCTTCTAGTTGCTCTCTACACTTTAACCCCATCTCCTCCTCCTTTGCCAGCAGGCACACTGGGTTCCAGTCCGTGGAACTGTTTAGAACTCCGCACCTGTGCCGTCCTTTGGGCCTTTGCTTTTACACACTGTTGTTGGTCTTCACGTTCAGCTTAGACCTGACTGCTTCCCAGACACCTTTCTCGAGAATCTACTTTTTAAAACATTTTCCCAAAACTATCACAGCTCCGTCAAAGGAAATCATTCATTCTTAATATCTTCAAATTCTTGAGGAGTTTTATCAGTACCTGTCCCCTGTTGTTCCTTTCACGTCTTTTACTTTTTACAATTTACGCCAATATGATCTTCCAGTTTACCTTGTCCGCAGATCGATTTGGGATGTTGCCGTTGGATGAGCCTGCCGTTCTGGTTAGCGAATTCCTAGATCGTTTTCAAAGCCTGTGTCACTTGGACCTCCAGCTGCCTTCCCTGAGGCCAGAGGACTTGAAAACTATGGTGAGTTTTTCTTAGCTAGGCTACAGTGGCCTTCAGTTGTCACTAGCAATTGTACACGAAGCATTTCTTTAAATGACCAGAGGATTCAGATTCCTATGAAGAGAACTAATTGTTTTTCCCCAACTGAACTGTTTCCGTCTCCACTAGAAGGACAGCTATTAAGAGTTAAGTAAATTGGTTCCATCGAAACTTCTAGATATGATTCTTTAAATGGCATACACTCTAATTTTATCTTGAGTTGTCACCTAAACTGTGTAACAGAAGATAGTGAAATGTGACTTCGTATGGTTTATTGCTTATCATTTCCCAAAATACTACAGGAGGAGTTACAAACTCCCTTCTTCCCTGTGAGTGGAAATTAGAAATGCTCTGCCTTGTCTTTACTTTGAAACAGAATATCTAGTGGCCTGTTTTCATCACCCCACTCCAAAGACAAGCTTTACTGTAGGAAATAGAAGCTAATCTTTTGTTTCTTCAAGTTGAGAGGCCGTTTGGATTTCAACCAAAGTATTAACCTCTGTGCCTATTTTAAATTTCCCTGTCCCAAGCCAAGGCAGCTTTTTTTTCCACACTGTCCATTCTTTTTTGTTCTTAGTACAGAAGTAAAGACCTTGGCAAGCTCTTGTTTTGTCAAGAAGTAAATCTAGCGTCAGATCAAGATACAAATAGTAATCGGTTTTCCCTATTTTGGTTTGAAGTTTACAGGTTTGAGAGAAAATCTGCAATTGGTAAATTGCTATTTTGGGGAGAGAGAAAGTGCACACGTGCAGGGAAAGGGCAGAGAGAGGGGGAGAAAGAAAATCCCAAGGAGGCTGCTCGCTGTCAGCACAGAACCCAGTCTCACCAATCTCGAGATCATGATCTGAGCTGGAATCAGGAGTAAGACGCCTAAACGACCGAGCCACCCATGCACCCTTGTAAATGGATTTTTTTAAGTTAATTTACTTATTTTGAGAGAGCGAGGTGGGGGAGTGACTGAAAGGAGAGAGAGAATCCCAAGCAGGCTTCTCATGTCAGCATGGAGCCCAACAAGGGACTCAATCCCACGAACTGTGAAATCATGACCTGAGCCAAAATTAAGACTCAGGCACCCAACTGACGGAGCTACCCAGGTGCCCCTGCAATAGGTAAATTGGAAACAAATTAATACCAAGAAAAGATTTAGTAGTTCTAGGAACACTACTTCCTTTCTCAATCGCTAGATCCAGAGCAATTCAGGAATCTTCTGTGTAATACCTTAGCCCTGTCCTAGAAGTAAGCCTTCCTTAATGAAGAGAACTGTCTTCATGTTTGGCATTTCGTTCATGATTTTTGCCTTTTACTGTCTTAAGTACATCGTTATATGTCATTTTTGTGGTTGGAAATTTAAGTTTGCCACCTTGGCTCCTTCACAGTGCTTGACAGAAGACAAGATCAGTCTTCTCCTGCACCTGCTTGAGGATGAACTTGATCACCGAGCGGACGAGAGAAAAGCTGCAAGCAGATGCGGCTCAGACATCCAAGTCCACGTCACGGCCTGTGTTCTCTCTCTGTGCGGCTGGGCGTGCGGGTCAGTCAGGGCGACGTGAACTTCGACAGTGCCATACACTGGTTTACATCCACCACTGATAGTATTTGGAGATCACGTAGCATTTCCTGTCAGCAAAGCATACAGAGAAAACCCGAGGGGGTGGTGAGGGGGTGATATGAATCAGTAACAGTTCCAGGGTTAGAACTTGGGACTTCTTAGACACACCTGAACTTTGGGTTTTTTTGGTTTTTGTTTTTTACTGTCACTTCCCAGCTGGGAATTTGTGCTCCCTTAAGCATTGAAGCTCCTTTCTATTTATAGAAAGGAAGAAAAATCAGTTGAGTTCATAAAAATGACCAAGCTAGAGTCCTCTGAGCCTCCGTGTTGGTGTTTTTATTCCAGCTGCTCAATTTAGCATAGACTCCTTCTGAGATAGAGCACTGTTGGAACTGGGATGCCTGGCTGGCTCAGTTGGTAGAGCATTCGACTCTTGATCTCAAGAGTTGTGAGTTTGAGCCCCATGTTGAATGCAGAGATTACTTAAAATGTTTACATTAAAAAAAAAAACTGTTTGAACCAATCTTGATTTACCTTAAGTGCGCGTTCTTTGATAGATAAAAGACTTTTTAAATTTATTTTAAGGTTTATTTATTTCAAAATTTATTTAAATAATCTCTATACCCATTGTGGGGCTTGAACTCATGACCCAGAGATCAGAAATCACCTGCTCTTCTGACTGAGCCAGCCAGCTGCCCCAGGAATATTTTCATTTAAAAGGAACAGGAGAAATATATAAACAACCTTTAATATAGTCCTGCCTTAGAGATGACACCAAGACCCTTAGTCTTTGTATAGGGACTTTGTGAGAGACGTTGGAGTTGGGGTCCTGAGGTCAGAGGACAGGGGCCCTGAGACGACATAATTCCAATCCACTGGACTGTTCCAGAGATTTATTTGATGAGATAAAGCATTCTTCCAAATGATTACACTTAGTCCCTTAGAAATGTTACCTTTTAAGAAAACTCTCTTTTCTCTTCCCACCTAGTTCTTCTCTGGAACCCGTGCAGCTCTCCTTGATAACCTGTTCCCAGTGCACGAGGAAGGTGGGGCTCTGGGGCTTCCAGCAGATGGAGTCCTCCGTGACTGACCTGGACGCCTCATTTGGCTTGACCAGCTCCCCCATCCAAGGGCCTGAGGGACGGGCGGAGCGCTGCACTCTGGTGCCTGAATCTCCTCGGAGGATGATGACTCGGAGCCAGGATGCCACATTTTCCCCCGGCTCAGAGCAGGTATCGACTTAATTGGCTTGTTTGAGATGGCCTTTGTAAAAGCAACGTTGTGGCGCCTGGGTGGCTCAGTGGTTGAGTGTCCGGCTTCTGCTCAGGTCATGATCTCAAGGTTCGTGGGTTCGAGCCCCACATCAAGCTCTGTGCTGACAGCTAGCTTAGAGCCTGCAGCCCACTTCAGATTCTGTGTCTCCCTCTCTGACCCTCCCCTGCTCACACTGTCTCTCTTTCTGTCTCTCAAAACTAAAATTAAAAAACATAAAAGCATCGTTCTTGCGGGCTCCTGGTAACTCAGTTAAACTTGAGCGTCTGACTTCGGCTCAGGTCATAATCTCAGGGCTCATGAGTTCAAGCCCCTCATTGGGCACTATACTGACAGCTCAGAGCCTGGAGCCTGCTTCAGATTCTGTGTCTCCCTCTCTCTCTGCCCCTTCCCTGCTTGTGCTCTGTCTCCTTCTGTCTCTCAAAAATAAATAAATATTTAAAATAATAAAATAAATAAGAGCATTCTTGGGGTGCCTGAATGTCTCAGTTGGTTAAGCTTCTCACCCCTGCTTTGGGCTCAGGTCATGATCTCAGCGGTTCGTGAGACCGAGTCCCGCATCAGCCTCTGCTCTGACAGCGAGGAACCTGCTTGAGATTCTGTCTCCCTCTTTCTCTGCATCTCCCCCTGCTCATGCATGCTTTCTGTGTCGTGCGTTCTCTAAATAAATAAATAATCATTAAATTAAAAAAAAGAAAAAGCATTTTTGCCGAAAGTGTTGTGATGGGAAAGTTGGCGATTAACTCAGGTGGGTAAGCTTCAGTTCTGACCACATTGGTCAAAATACTGCATGTTTTTATTCACCAGTTGCAATGCAGAAGCTGATTCATGATTTTGTATAAAAATCTATTATTTTTTGGAGAGTTTAGGTATGTTGACAGCTCGGAAAGTAAATTCTTACACTTTAAACTATAAAGTATCCCTTTTCACCCGCTTCTAGAAGTATTTCTTCGGGCCATAGTCATTTACATCATTGGTATACTTCTCTTACCTCCTCTTTCCTTCAGGCTGAAAGGAGTCCAGGCCCCATCGTCTCTCGAACCCGGAGCTGGGACTCTTCCAGTCCCGTTGACCGTCCTGAGCAGGAGGCCGCTAGCCCCACCACCAGAACTCGTCCTGTGACCCGAAGCATGGGGACCGGAGACAGCAGTGGCCTGGAAGTACCGTCCAGCCCTCTCCGGAGAGCCAAGCGGGCTCGCCTCTGCTCCTCCAGCAGCCTGGTGAGTCCACCTGTGTGGAGAGGCCCCAGCGTGCAGACGGCCTCCCTGCGTAGCACAGAGGCCAGTGTGGTCCTGTGGCGATGAGAAGACAGCGTGAATAAGTTTCAAGATGAGATAGTCGGGTGACCAAAAGGAGAAAAATGGCAGAGGCTTGTCATTCGGTTCTTTGGGGCGGATTCCGGAGAGGTAGTGACTGTTTCATGCACATGGGGCTGGCAGGGCAACGGGGCAGACCTGCTCGGTGCTGTTGGTTTAACAGAGGGAATGAAAGAATTTAAAAAGAGTGGACACTACATGGACAGTGCTCAAATATTTTTTTAAGTTTATTTATTTATTTTGTGAGAGAGAGAGCACAAGCCAGGGAGGGACAGAAAAAGAGGGGGAGACAGAGGATCCCAAGCGGGCTCTGCACTGACAGCATAGAGCCCGATGTGGGGATTAAACTCATGAACCGTGAGATCATGACCTGCACCGGAGTCAGATGCTTAACCAGCTGAGCTGCCCAGGTGCCCCGACACTGGCAGTGTTTAAAGGAGGCGTCAAACTGGAAATGTGGGCAGTTGTGAGACACTGAACTGGACAACTCAGAGCAGTGCCTCCCTGGATTGATCAGCACGATTTCTTTTCCTCCTCCCAGGACACATCTTCCCGAAGCTTCTTTGATCCCACCTCTCAGCATAGAGACTGGTGCCCTTGGGTGAAGGTCACACGTGGCCAGGATGCCAGGGAGGATGATGGCCGAACGGAGGCAGCTGCCAGTGCCCCAGCAGAGCCAGGCTGGAAGGCCGTGCTGACCGTCCTGCTGGCCCAGAAGCAGTGCAGCCAGCCAGCTGACCCGGACTCCATGGTGAGATGAGCGGCTGCCTCTGTGTGCGCAGCACCCGCTGTTTGTGGGGTGAGGGGCGGGGGCGGGTCCTGTAATTAGCACCCCGCCTGCCCTCGCCTCTCGTGCGTCAGGTTAGACTGAGTCCGGTTTGTCCTCGAGAGCAGGTGTGGAACTGATTCAGTCTTCCTGCAGTTCAGCATTTGGCATTGCGTCAGATTCTGGTAAATTCTTTGTCTTCTCAGCTAACGTGATTCAAAGGACGAAAGGGGTACAGAACCAGAACGAGGTGCAGAGAGAGGCAGCTGCTCCGGCCTCATGTTGCACACCAGCTGCTTTTTCTGTCCGTTGCTGTCACTCGCATGTGGAGCCTGGCCAGCTAACTTGGCTGTCTGAGCACTGGGCCCTGACCCCAGGATTACAGTTGGCCTTCGTCGCCGTGGGCACGTCACCTGGCTCTCCTCCACGGCCGCAGACTGGTGCGCTGAGCCCCAGCAGAGCCCCTGCCGTAGTGATAGCTGCTACTTGCACACGTGGGCAGATGCACACTCGTCGTGACAGCTGAGAAGACCGGGCACGTGTTTGCTCTGCGTACGGATGGAAGTGATAGGATGGTGGGCGTTAAGGAATCATGGAAACTGGGGTCTCTTTCCTTTGCTGGCTCCTTCCCAAATTTTCCTTATTGATAGTAGGGTATAAATAGAATAGTTTCTGATCTCCGTAGTCTCCAAGGACAAAGTAGAATAATACTTGCCAGTACCCAGGTCATGGGATTCTATTGGAGACAGTGACAGCGAGCCCAAGGACGCACATCCGTGCCCTCAATAAACCTGCAGATAGAGGCTTTCCAGGTTTTTCCGCAGGAAGAAAAATCTACGTTTTTCCACTTTAAAACCTTTTGAAAATACATAAAGCTATGTGAAGACAGATGTCTGCACGTAAATTCTTCCGCCTAGATCTTCATGAAATAGTGTACTGGCCATTTTTATTGACTCCCCTCTGTCACTGTCTTACTAACAAGAAATCCCACAGGGTTTTTATGGGGTTTTTTGTTTTTGTAGTGGAAAAAGTTGGCCTCATAATTGACCCTGGGTTCCAGGACTTTTAAGATCCCTTTTGGTATTTTGTCTTTTAACCTTCCCACAGCTGTGGTGACTGGGAAGCTCAGAGCTTAATGAGGCTACAGAAAGGATCTTCATGTTAGAAAAAAGTTTGTGTTGTTTTGCAACTTAAGTTCCTTTTAACTTTGTCACTGTATTAACTGAATTCCCCTCTGTCATTAGCAAGAGCTCAAACACCCCCACCCTGACCCCCAGCCCGGGACTTTTATTTTATTGAGACACTCATCCACAAAGAGGATGAGAAAACCATGAAAATGTCAACTGATGTCAGAAAACTGGAAGTAACTTTATGGGTTATCTTGCTAGATTACTGTTTATGTTCTCACTGAGACCCTGCGCTCTTTATGGTGCCTCTCCACGGCTGGGAGAGTCGGCGTGTTCTGACTGAGAACTTTTATCTTCTAGTGAATTGCTTTGTCTCCTTGTAACACCATTTCTCAGAATCTCAGATCACTTCCTGGGCATGGTCCAGTGGCAGTGAGAGTCTTCCTATTATTAGCTCTGCTGGCTAAAAATGAAGCTGAGAAGGCCAGGGTCATAGTTTAAACTCAAAAGAGTCATTTAACTTTATTTTACTCCTTGGCCTTGGATTATACTGTTAACCCAAGCGAGGTATCACATGAATGTGAATCTTTGTTCACAAGAAATCATGAACTAGGGCCAATTCGGCACCATGGATGGGAACCGGTGCGGAATGTGTGCTGTGCTGATGGGGGGTCAGAAGCGTCAGCCTCGCATACAAAGGTGAGGACAGATGCAGATAGTTGGAGGGAGGATGCGAGCCGTGTGTCAGAGGCTCAGAGTGTGTGAGCAGCAGTGTAACAGGAGAACGCAGGCCTCTTGGTTTTTAGTCTGGTTTTAGGTGTATATTATGTATACACTATAAAGAAATAGGTAATGTGAATCGGTTTTACTCAGTCCTAGACATACTTAGATCATTGTGGGAGGAATTTACAGACCAAGCCTTAACGCTGTCACCCATCTATCATCTCTATAAGAGAATTTAATCTCTAATAATGAGCTTTTCTACCTCTAGAGTCTCTCTGAGAAATCAAGGAAGGTTTTCCGAATATTCCGGCAGTGGGAATCCTTATGCTCATCCTGAAGATATTCCAGTCCCTCCTGGAGAGAAGCAGAATGAGTGACTTTGAGGAATAAAGTCTGAATTCCCTTCTGGTCAGCCGACGCTAAGTTTTTCTCCATTCGGGTTTAATCATACGGACCCCTGTCCTTGTAAAAGGCAGTGTCCCTCTGGGTGTGCCCGAGGGAAGCCTGGTTCCGTGCCGGGATGGACGGGGAAGGACAGCAAGCCTGGTTCTGCCGGGGAGTGTGGAGTTGTTCAGCTACATGGGGGACCGAGGACTTGAGCACTGTTAGTGTCCTTTAGTACGGGTTGGTGTTCTGAAGACGCTGCTGTCCCAGGAATATGACCATATGTGTTAATAAAGTATTCGTTCAGATTCTTACTGCGGGAGAGTCGTGTTCCTCCGTGCCTCTGGGCGGTTTTAAACAAGGCAGACGCTGAGGAAACATCAGTGGAGCCGTAAGCAGAATCAGGCTGCAAAGCCTGAAATTTACTGGTGATTCTAGTCAGAGAGGTGTTTCTGAGCCAGCGGGTGTGCGTCATGTCACCAGGAGATCTCCTGACGTGTCACAGTGAGTGGTAGGCTGTCCCTATTCTCTGTTCACTTTGCAGATAACAGAGCGACTAGGATAAGGGAGCAAGGTCCTTCTCTCCCTGTGCCCTCCTAGCACATGGCTCCCCCGCGTGGGCCCTCTGGCGCCTCCACTGCTGCTGGCCAGCATCAGTCTCTGTGGTGGAGAAGATCGACCCTGACCTGCCCCGTCCAACTAAGACTGCCCACTGATAAAGGGACCATGAAAGCTAGAGAAAGTAGTTCTCTGAAAGGTCATATTTTCTTTTAGTAACTGTGTTTGGTTTTATGACTCACTTTTTAAAAAATTTTTCTTTAAATGTTTGTTTATTTTTGGGAGAGAGACAGAGAATGGGAGGGGGAGTGCAGAGAGAAGGGAAGACCCAGAATCTGAAGCAGGCTCCAGGCTCTGAGCTGTCAGCACAGAGCCCCACGCGGGACTCGAACTCATGAACTGCGAGAGCATGACCTGAGCCAAAGTTGGACGCTTAACCGATTATGTCTCACTTTTATACTCAAGTATTTTAAAGAAAATAAGACCTCCAAATATTCTACCCCTGCTAAACTTCAGTTTCCATGTTTAAATACCCAACAAAAATGAATAATCTCTTAACATCATCTAATACCCAGTCCATTTGCAAAATTCCTGGGTGTTCCCAATGTTCTTGATTTGTCTAAACAGTCCAATTCAAGATCATGGGGGTGCATAAATCTCTTTAGTCTGATGGACAGTCCCTTTTCTTACGCATGTTAGGTTTTTTAATTTGTCATTTTTCAATCTTAATTTTTAAGAGGGTAAATCATGTTGATATCTCTTCTTGATGGAGCACCTGTCAGTGGCTGAGGCCAGGAGAGGCTCCTTCCAGGTTATTCCGTAAGGCGTGCTCTTTTGCCTTGGGCGTGAGTATGCACTGTCAGCCCCTGTGGTCTCTTAGGCAGGCACGCTTCCGGGCAGCTCCCTGACATTCACGGAAATGAGCCTTTGGGTGCCGGGTGCAAGCCCCTTGCCAGCGGGTGACTGAGTGAGTTTGCAGTCTGCTCTCTGGAAGCTCCTGTCCTCTAAGTCACCACTTCAGGAGTGGCGTAGGACCACTAACCCAAGGTCTTTAAGGGACTGCAGCCCTAATTCCAGTTATAATAATGTGGGTGAATGTTTAAAGAGTCTTTCCACTGCACTTTTTTTTTTTTTTTTGAGAGAGATAGAGAGAGTGCATACATTTGTGATCTAGGGAGGGGTAGAGGGAGAGAGAGAATTTTTTTTTAATCTTTCTAAGTTTATTTTGAGAGAGCATACATACACACACATGAGTGGGGGAGGAGCAGAGAGAGAGAGAAGGAGAGAGAATCCCAAGCGCTGTCAACACGAGCCCGATGTGGGGCTTGAACTCATGAACCATGAGATCATGACCTGATCCAAAATCAAGAGTCAGACACGTAACTGGGACACCTGGGTGGCTCAGTCGGTTAAGCATTTGACTTAAGCTCAGGTCATGATCTCGAAGTTCATGTGTTCGAGCCCCCACGTTGGGCTCTGTGCTGCCAGCTCAGACCCTGGAGCCTGCTTGGGATTCTCTGTCTCCCTCTCTCTCTGCCCCTCCCCTGCTGGCACTCTTGTGTCTATCTCAAAAATAAACATTAAAAAAATTTTTTTAAATAAAAAAATCAGATGTTTGAGCCACCCAGGTGCCCCAAGAGAGTATTTTTTAAATGTTTGTTTATTTTGAGAGAAGCAGAGCAAGCTCCATGCTGTCCACACAGAGCCCAATGCAGGCGAATGGCAAGATCATGATCTGAGTCGAAATCAAGAGTTGGATGCTCAACCGACTGATCCACCCACGTGCCCCTCCACTGCAATTCCCTCCAAGTAGTCACATTTCTTTAAAGTAGACAATGTTCCACAAGTTGTTTTGTGTGTGTGTGTGTGTGTGTTGGGATAGACTCTCTGCAATTCAAGAAACACTCAGTCTCTCGCATGTGCAAGGCCCTCCACAAGCCCTTGCGTAATGCAGAGGTAAAGCGCTGCCTGCTCCCTGCCCCTGGAGGAGTTTATCACCCAGGCTGAAAGTTAACATTTATATGCATCTGTTGCACAAGACAGAGTGGTCAATACCCTGGAAGAATTACTATAAAAAAAGCAATGGGTGCCTGGCCGGCTCAGTTGGTAGAGCATGTGACTCTGATCTCAGGGTTGTGAGTTCAAGCCCCACGTTGGGCACAATGCATATTTAAAAAAATAAATTCTCATGTATGGAATTGGAGAGAATTTTCAGGAAGGTATAGATTTGAGCGGGACTTGGAGATGAGTGGAAGATACGGGCTCTGTGAGGACTAGGATCTTGTCCCTTTTTTTTTTTTTTTTTTTAGTAAACTCTACCCCCACACATTGGGCTCAGACTCCTGACCCCAAGATCAAGAGTCACATGCTTTACCAACCGAGCCAGCCAGGCGCCCCATTGTCTGTCTTGTTTATGATCTCAGCACTTGAAACTGCCTGACACTTAATGAAATAAGGACATTTGAGGCTAAAGGAATGTTGTGAGCAAATGAGCAGAATTTCACATGTTCCTAGAAGAGCAGGTGTTCTGCTGTGGCTGAGGAATAGAAGAGAGAGGAAAAGAGAATAAAAGTTGGGCCTGTTAGAAGTCTTGTAGGTTACACTGAGGAGTGGTCTTGATTCTGTGGAAAAGGGACACCGTTGAAGAGTCTTTGAACAGTGAAATGACACTTGTGCTTAGGAAGATAATGGCGGCGTGTGTGGATAGCACGCATTAGGGGAGATGGCAGGGACAGCGGATGGCCTGACGGCAATGTCAGCACAACTTCAACATGAACAGTCAGGGCGTGAAGGAAACAGAGGAATCAGGGGACCTCGAGGTCTGTGGCCAGCCATTCAGGATCGAGAATCCAGATGGGGAGGGAAGAAAACAGTTGTATCTTTTGACATTTTGAGTTTAGTGCCTGCCTAGAAATGAGGTTCCAGAGGACAGAAGAAGAGCATCCAGTATGTTGGAGTCAAGGTCATTGTTTCAGACGTCTGCCGTCTAGAGAGCTGCGTGCAGGTGAAGCCATCCGCCTTGTCAGCCCGTGTGACCGCGTCCCCGAGGCTTGAGGCTACCTGTGACTTTCTGCTGCGTCCACTACTAGGCCGGACTGAGTGCACTTCCAAGTGGTCAAGGGTGTTCTCAGATGGCGTGACGATTAACTGTATGTGTCAGCCTAACTGGGCCGAGGGACGCCCAGAGAGCAGGCCAAACAGTGGTGCCGGACTTGCCTGTGGGGGTGTTTCAGGAAGAGATTCGCTTTGGAATTGGTGAAGAGGTGAAGACCACCCTCACCAGTGGGAGCGGGGATCATCCAGTCCCCTGGGGGCTTGAACAGACAAATACGGGGGAAGGGTGAATGCTTTTCGCTTGAGCCGAGACATTCATCTTCTGTTCGTGGACCCCGGACCTCCTGGTTCTCGGGCCTTCAGGCTTGGATTAGAACTGTAGCAGCAGCTCTCCTTGGCCTCCGGCTCGTGCGAGACAGAGCAGGGGACTCCTCGGCCTCTGTGATCGTGTGGGCCAGCTCCCATCATAAATCGTGTGTGGGTGTGTGTGCGCATGTGTGTGTCTGTCAGTCAGGGTTCTCCAGGGAAGCCAAACCAGTACTATATATTTATACATTTATAAACATACAAGTAATATATATTATTACACACAGAGATTTATTATCTATTTGTATTTATTTTTTGTTTATATATTATTTATGTATTTGTGCATTTATAAACATATAGTACTGGTTAGTTTCCCGGGAGAACCCTGACTGCCGAAGACGGCGTTGAGCTCATGAGCTTCTTCCCAAAGCCGCTGTGCTCTTCCACACGTTAGGACATCATTTCACCCCGGGCTGTTACTCTGTCCTCTTGGGAGTTCTTCTGTAACTCTTTTTGGTTGATGGCCTCTCTAGAAACCCACTTTCCCTGATTTAATTATTTAAAAAAAATTTTTAGAGTTTATTTATTTTGAGAGAGAGAGACACAGCGTGAGCAGAGGAGGGACAGAGAGGGAGAGAGAGAACCCCAAGGAGGCTCCACATCGCCAGCACAGAGCCTGACGCAGGGCTTGAACCCGCAACAAGAAGATTGTGAACTGAGCATAAATCAAGAGTCCGGACACCTAACCGACTGAGTCACCCACACCTACCGCCCACCCCCACACATAACCCCCATGATTTGATTTTTTATTTGAAAATACAATTTTGGGGGGCACCTGGCTGGCTCAGTTGGTAGAGCATGCAATTTGATCTTAGGGTTGTAAGTTTGAGCCCCATGTTGGATGTACAGATTACTTAAAATCTTGAAAATACCAGTGTTTCTTCTTTCGGCACATCCTTTAAAAATTTTTTTAAAATTTAGTTTTGAAGAGAGAGAGAGACAGAACAAGAGCAGGGGAGGGGCAGAGAGACACACACAGAAATTGGAAGCAGGCTCCAGGCTCAGAGCTGTCAGCACAGAGCGTGATGCCGGGCTCAAACTCACAAACCATGAGATCATGACCTGAGCCGAAGTCAGACACTTAACCGACCAAGCCACCCAGGCGCCCCTCAGCAGACCCTTTTAAAGAAGATAATTACCTAAGGACACCTGGGTGGCTCAGTTAAGCGTCCAGACTCTTGACATCAGCTCAGCTTGTGATCTCACAGTTGTGGGATCAAGCCCCGAGTTGGTGGAGCCTGCTTGGGATTCTCTCTTCCTGTCTTTCCCTGCCCCTCTCCTGCTCTTACGTGCATGCTCACTCTCTCTCAAAATAAATATTTTTTAAAAAGATAATTGCCTAAAATTTCATTTTTTGCTGCTTTCCCACCCTCCAAGGTCACGTTATCAACCATCACGGTAGGGAATTTTCCTGCTGTCTGAGCCACACTAGGCAGCTTATGAGGGGGCTGTGTACTCCCTGCGTTCATCGTCTGCCGGCAAACGGAACTTCCAGTGCCTTCCTAGCTACTTCGCGGGTGAGAGCCTTCTTTTGCAGTCTTGGTGCCGGCATCAGCGTGGGTGGCCGGATCTTGGAGACCCCCTGCTATTCCAGGTTGTTGAGACTCCCTCGTTTGGCCAATCCTCCCTGCCTGCGGACTCTCTTTTTACTGTTTCTGCGCACCAAGGTCTCTAGGATTCCGTGTTTTAACAAAGGTTGTGCTTGCCATCCGAGTAGCTGCTGTTCTCACAGAGGGAAAGATCGAAGCTCCATGACGTCTGACATAAGTGCTGTCGTACAGCTAGAACGTGCCAGAGCTGGAGTCAAATCCAACACTCTTCTGGCCTTTCCATGGTCATACGGCTGGGGGTAGCTCTCAGCGCGGTGACTCTTGATCCCCCTTTCCCGAGCACGGGGCGAGCTCTGCCCCTCACAGCTGAAAGGAGCATCCTGCAGCTGCTCTCGGGCTGCCGGGATCCAGAGGTGGGTCTTTTGTCTGGCTCTTCCTCAGATTTAGCAGACTTTAATCGACGCAGCAGGTGGAACGTGCTGTTTGGGGGCTTTCCTGGGGGCTTTCGTCCTATGTCCAACCCTGAGGCCATCGTGGCTGCCTCAGAGCCAGCTTTTAAATCCCACCCACCCTGTTCCGTCTTAGCAACAAAAACAGCTGCACGTATGGCTCTACCAGCAGCAAAAGTACAAACGCTTCCTCCTCAGTTTTCCTTGCTATTTTTAGTTTTATTCCTACGCTGGGTTTTCTTTGGCTTCATGTAGCGGTCATCTGGGTCGGCCGCTACATGCCTTCCGAAGGAGCTGCCGCGCCTCTAATTAGAGACCATTCGTTCCGTCTGCTTCCCGTTCTCTCTCCTCTCTCTCGCGGCTCTTCGGCCAAAGGGTTGCTGCTGGGTGCTGTTTTTCTTCCCATAGTGCCTCTCTGGTCTGTCGTGGACCTAAAGCCAATTAGGAAGACCGGGAAGGGGGAGCCAAGTTTGCGTGGAGGTCTGTGGGGAGGAGCAGCAGGCCATGGAGACTTGGCAGTTTAACAGATGATCCAAAGGTTCAGACCGCTGTAATAATACACTTTTCAGCTTTGTGTCTTCACTTCGGTCAGCGGCCTACCACGATCCCAGTGAGGCGGGTGGGGGGTAGAGGGGCCTGTTTCCCACAGTAGGCGAGGAACAGCCCTCCAGAGGACGGGAGAAGGAGCATACAAGGTCCGACCAGGAAGGAGTTCCAGGTATACTTCCGGGACCCTGCAGTTCTCATGAGGAAACCAAGGCCCCAGAGACAAGAAGGTCATTGTTAGCTGCCGCGTCCACTTCCTAGTGAGGCTTGTCCAGCCGGACTAGGACCAAAAGAGAAGGAAACGCACATGCCAGTGCCTGGGTGGCAGGGTGGGTTTCGAGCCATTGTGAAGGGCTGGAGAACCAGAGACTGCAGCTGGGGCCCGCCTCTCTCTAGCAACCTGAGCCAGAGGAGAGGAACATTCTGGAACAGGAGAACCCCTGGAAATTGAATTTACTACCGCTAGAGATAGCGATCGTTCCCTGTAAGTGGTATTGGTGCGCCACTCTATCCACGACCTGTTTTACCTCGTTGAAGCCTGAGAGGACGGTACAATTACTGTCTCTACTTTGCAAGGGAGGAAATTAAAGCAGAAGTTCATTGCTTTCCTGACACTCTGTTGTCTGCCTCCTAACCAAGAGTGTAGTTCAGGAGAGGAAAAATGATGTATCGGAAGGCATTCAGCATATGCTTACTTACCATGAACGTAACTTAAACATCTAACAGTTGAAGAGTGATTAACTCCACAGAGTAGAAGTCAGTGGAGCACAGTTTGCACTATTAGAGTGACCGTTGTAATAAGTCGGATGCGGTGCAGAAAGTCTTTTGCGATGTACGTGAAAACGGTCAAGGACACGTACCTCCGCTGTGGTTTATATGGCCACGACTAGAAAACTTGAGAGAATGAAAAGTTCGTGTATTAAAATGGGATGTGTGATGTTCTTTGGATATTTTTTTTAATCGTCACACTACTGCTTGTGCAGTTAATTTAAAAATTGTCTCCTTAGTCTTTATGATTCTATAGTCAGTAGTCCGTGGCCTAGCAAAGATTTCTGGTGACTCTGTGTTCTCTCCAACCCCAGGTATCTGAGTTTTCATGCTTTGTTGTTTTTCCTATTCTGTTTTGTATGCCTTTGCCATAAGGTCGATGAGAAACAATAGAGGTAATAGCAGTAAGTGACAGTGTTCAGGTAGAAGAATAATAAAGCTTTATCTTGAAAGTTGCCACGTAATGTATCACCTCATTGTGGTAAATATTTTATGTGCCAACAAACCTACAAAAACCATTTTTTGTAGCTTAGTAGCTCGTAGTGGGTATCGGTTTTCCTAGTTTACAGACTGGGCAGAAGGGTTACCTGTTCTAAATCCTTCGGTAAAGGACCCAGAGGGAGCTCTGCCTTCTTCCCCCCACCCCTCCCTTCCATTCACCTTCAGCTCACCTTCCCTCCCCTGTGGACTCTCGTCAGTCCTTTTCTGAGCTGAGTCTCTTCGTAGCTGTTAAAAAAGAAATGGCTACACACCCGGGTTCGTTGCAGCATTATTCACGATAGCCAAGAGGGGGGAGCAAACTAAAAGTCCACGGACAGACAGACACATAGAGAACATGTGATGGAATATGGAATATTATTCAGCCAGTTTTGTAAATGGGGGGATCTTGTCCTCACTACAACACAGAGGACCCTTGAGGACGATATGCCGGGTGAAATAAACCAATCACAAAATGACAAAAACTGTGTGATTCCTCTGTTATCTAAGGGAGTCAGACTCAGAAACAGAAAGTAGATCGTGGTTACCAGGGACTGGGAGAAAGGGGAAGTTCAGTGGGTGTGGAGTTTCAGTTGTGCAAGATGAAGTTCTAGAGACCGTGCACAACAATGTGCATGTGGTTAACACTACTTTACTCTAAACAATGGTTAAGGTGGTATGTTTCGTGTTACGTGTGTTTTTACCACACTAATGAAGGAAAGGCCGCTTCTGCAGAAGTGAACCACCACTAGAATTCTGTCCTTCTAATCCTTACAATCTAGGTTGGGGCCGTATCGTCCATCATCCCTTTCCTTTCTGTTGACGTGCCTCGGTACGTCGTTGCTCTGAGACCCTCCGGCTGTGCCACGGTCTTGGTCTTCCATGAATGTCAGTTACTCATAATGGAAGAAAGTGGGTGTGAAACCTTTTCTTGATTCAGGGAAATTATATGTCAGTGAAAGGCGACTCACCAGGCATTAAGTGACTAGAAAAATCTCCCCTCCTTAACCATCATGCCATGTCCAGAAGAGCTGAAGTCACGGCAGCCTACTTTGAGAGTCAAGATCAGGTGTGTGGCCTCCGTGCGGAGCAGTGGTGCAGCAGTACCTGCCGTGGCCACTAGATGGCGCCAACGCCCCACATCTGACTTCCTTGCATGCTTTCTGAATTCTCCTTGAGACCAGACCAACCTTGCCTCCCCACTTTATATCAATCACTAACAGACCAGCGGTGGCAGACATTGCCGCTCTTCTTTTCCCAAGTGGCTTATTTTCATTTTCAGCATCAGTCTTCCATTGTCCTTACTTAGCTACCAAACTGATGTTCCTTAAAGACTGAAACTGCCTTGTTTCTACCACAGGCTTGTACAGTGATGAAAAAGGAGATGGACTGAAAGCATGGGAGAGTCGGTAGGGGAGAGAGAGAGAGAGAGGGAGAGAGAGAGAGAGAGAGA
>PJEM01018175.1:0-19577 GCA_004023845.1 Helogale parvula
TGAGCCTCTGTTGCTACACTCAGAACACTTGCCTCTCTAGGCCTATATAGGCCTTTCCTCATCTGTATGTAGGGCCAGCTTAGAACATGGGGTCCTTGGAGCACCTGTGTGGCTCAGTCAATTAAACGACCGACCTCAGCTCAGGTCATTGTCTCATAGTCCATGAGTTTGAGTCCCATGTTGGGCTCCATTCTGACAGCTCAGAGCCTGGAGCCTGCTTCAGATTCTGTGTTTTTCTCCCTCTCTGCCCCTCCCCCACTCATACTCTGTCTCCCTCTCTCTCAAGAATAAAGAAACATTAAAAAATAATTTAGGGGCGCCTGGATGGCCCAGTTGGTTAAGCATCCAACATTGGCTTAGGTCATGATCTCACGATTTGTGAGTTCAAGCCCCAAGTTGGGCTCTGTGCTGACAGCTCAGAGCCTGGAGACTGCTTCAGATTCTGTGTCTCCCTCTCTCTTCCCCTCCCCCACTTGTGCCCTATCTCTCTCTCTTAAAAATAAATATACATTTAAAAAAATGGGAATATAGGGTCCTACAAGGTCTTAGAGGGTGTAGGAAGTGCATGAAGGGAGGGGGTATCTCCGCAGGCTCTAGGAGGGGTCTGGTAGGGAGAGCACTGGGGGTGGTCAAGGATGCCCCAGGCTGGCCCCATCATGGGCCATCCACCAACTGGGCCACCTGTCCATGCTCAATGAGCTCTCAGGATCTATAAAGAGGGGCCCATGCTGAGAGGGATTCTCCTGCCCCGAGCTGGCTTCTCTGTCCCAATGGGGCACATCATGTAGAACCAGAAGGCTGCCCCTTCTAGCATTGGCCAGCTGGTTACTGTGGGTACTTGTATCCATTCACCTTTCAGAAAGAGCTCCGACAGAGCAAGGGCAGGACAACCAGAGGCTCAGCAGCCTCTTTCATTTCACCTCTCCTCATGATAGAGAGGTCTGGGGCATGGTTCAATGTATGTGCAGATGTCAGGAAAATGGATGTATGCAGTCTGGGCCCGTTGAGGGGATGGCCAGTGCCATGTGAGATGGAGAAGGCCAATGTGTCAATTCTGCTTTTAAAAATTACTATTTTTTTATTTTTTTAAGTTTATTTATGTATTTTGAGAGAAACAGAGACAGCACAAGTGGAAAAGGGTCAGAGAGAGGGGGAGAAAGGATCCCAAGCAGGTTCTGTGCTGTCAGCACAGACCCTTGAATTCACCAAGCTGTGAGATCACGACTTGAGCCAAAACCAAGAGTCAGATGCTTAACTGATTGATCCACCCAGACACCACAAAATTACTTATTTTATTTTTTACTATAATTTATTGTCAAATTGGCTAACATACAGTGTGTACAGTGTGCTCTTGGTTTTGGGAGTAGATTCCCGTGATTCATCACTTACATACAACACCCAGTGCTCATCCCAACAAGTGTCCTCCTCAATGCCCATCACCCATTTTCTCCTCTCTCCCCCACCATCAACCCTCAGTTTGCTCTCTGTTTAAAGAGTCTCTTATGGTTTGCCTTCCTCCCCCTCTGTTTGTAACTACTTTTTCCCCTTTCCTTTCCCCATTGTCTTCTGTTAACTTTCTCAATATCCACATAGGAATAAAAACATATGATATTTGTCTTTCTCTGAATGACTTACTTCACTTAGCATAATACTTCCCAGTTCCATCCACATTGCTGCAAATGATATGATTTCATTCTTTCTAATTGCCAAGTATTATTCCATTGTAAATATAAACGACATCTTCTTATCCATTCCTCAGTTAATGGACATATAGGCTCTTTCCATAATTTGGCTATTGTTGAAAGCACTGCTGTAAACATTGAGGTAAATGTGCCCCTATGGATCAGCACTCCTGTATTTTTTGGATAAATTCCAAGTAGTGCTATTGCTGGGTCATAGGGTAGTTCTATTTTTAATTTTTTGAGGAGCCTCCACACTATTTTCCAGAGTCGCTACACTGGCTTGCATTCCCACCAGCAGTGCAAGAGAGTTTCCATTTCTCCACATCCTTGCCGAAATCTGTTGTTTCCTGAGTTGTTAATTTTGGCCACTCTGACCAGCATGATGTGGTATCTCAGTGTGGTTTTGATTTGTATTTCCCTGATGATGAGTGACATTGAGCATCTTTTCATGTGTCAGCCATCTAGATTTCGTCTTTGGTAAAGTGTCTCTTCATGTCCTCTGCCCATTTCTTCACTGAATTATTTGTTTTTCAGGTGTTGAGTTTGGTAAGTTCTTTATAGATTTTGGATATTAGCGCCTATATGATATGTCACTTGCAACTATCTTTTCCAGTTCTGTCAGTTGCCTTTTAGTTTTGTTGATTGTTTTCTTTGCAGTGCAGAAGCTTTTTATCTTGATGAGGTCCCAATAGTTCATTTTTGCTTTTAACTCCCTTGCCTTTGGAGATGTGTCAACAAGAAACTTCTGTGGCTAAGGTCAAAGAGGTTGTTGCCTGCTTTCTCCTCTAGGGTTTTGATAGTTTCCTGTCTCACATTTAGGTATTCCATCTATTTTTTTATTTTTGTGCATGGTGTAAAAAAGTGGTTTCATTCTTCCACATGTTGCTGTCCAGTTCTCCCAGCAACATTTGCTAAAGAGACTTTTTTATTTTCTACTGGATACTCCTTCCTGCTTTGTCAAAGATTAGTTAGCCATATATTTGTGGGTCCAATTCTGGGTTCTACCTTCCATTGGTCTATATGTCTGTTTTTATGCCAATACCATACTGTCTTGATGATTAAAACTTTGTAATAGAGGCTAAAGTCTGGGATTGTGATGCCTCCTGCTTTGGTTTTATTTTTCATTATTACTTTGGCTATCCAGGGTCTTCTGTGGTTTCATCGAATTTTAGGATTGTTTGTTCTCACTTTGAGAAGAATGCCAGTGCAATTTTGACTGGGATTGCTTTGAATGTGCAGATTGCTTTGGGTAGTATTGACATTTTAACAATATTTACTCTTCTAGTCCATGATCTTGTAATGATTTTCCATTTATTTGTGTCTTCCTCAATTTCCTTCATAAGTTTTCTATAGTTTTCAGCATAACAGATATTTTACAGATTTATTCCTAGGTATTTTATGGTTCTTGGTGCAATTGTAAATAGGATAAGTTTCTTGATTTCTCTTTCTGTTGCTTCATTATTGGTGTATGAAAATGCAACCAGTTTCTGTATGTTGATTTTGTACCCTGCGACTTTGCTGAACACATGGATCAGTTCTAGTCAGTTTCTGGTGGAGTCTGTTGGAGATTCCGTGTAGTGTATCATGTCATCTGCAAAAAGTGAAAGTTTTACTTCTTCTTTGTAAATTTTGATGCATTTTATTTCATTTTGTTGTCTGCTGATGCTAGGACTTCCAACACTGTGTTAAACAACAATGGTGAGATTTACTGTTATTTTATTTTATTTTATTTATTTTTTTAAGAGTTTATTGTCAAATTGGTTTCCATATAACATCCAGTGCTCTTCCCCACAAGCCCTCCTCCATTACCGCCACCTCTTTTCCCCCTCTGCTTCCCCCTTCAACCCTCGGTTCATTTTCAGTATTCAATAGTCTTTCAGGTTTGTGTGTGTCTCTCTCCCCATCTCTCTTTCCCTCTTCCCCTCCCCATGGTCCTCCATTAGGTTTCTCCTGTTCTCCTGTTAGAACTATGAGTGCAAACATATGGTATCTGTCCTTCTCTGCCTGACTTATTTCACTTAGCATGACACCCTCGAGGTCCATGCACCTTGCTACAAATGGCCATATTTCATTCTTTCTCATTGCCATGTAATACTCCATTGTATATATATACCACATCTTCTTGACCCACTCATCAGGTGATGGATATTTAGGCTCTTTCCATGATTTGGCTATTGTTGAAAGTGCCACTAGGAACATTGGGGTACTTGTGCCCCTATGCATCAGCACTTCTGTATCCCTTGGGTAAAACCCTAGCGGTGCTATTGCTGGGTCATAGGGGAGTTCTACTGATAGTTTTTTGAGGAACCTCCACACTGTTTTCCAGAGCAGCTGCACCAGTTTATATTCCCACCAACAGTGTAGGAGGGTGCTCGTCTCTCCACATCCTCGCCAGATAAAAGCTTCTGCACTGCAAAGGAAACAATCAAGAAAACTAATAGGCAACTGACAGAATGGGAAAAGATAGTTGCAAATGACATATCAGATAAAGGGCTAGTATCCAACATCTACAAGGGACTCACCAAACTCCACACCGAAAAAACAAATAACCCAGTGAAGAAATGGGCAGAAGACATAAACAGACACTTCTCCAAACATGACATCTAGATGACCTACAGGCACATGAAACGATGTTCAGCATCACTCATCATCAGGGAAACACAAATCAAAACCCCACTGAGATACCACCTCACGCCAGTCAGAGTAGCTAAAATGAACAAATCAAGAGACTACTGTTATTTTAAAGTAAGCAGTAAGATTGGAACAGGACGGGGTTTGGATGGCAAGAAACCAACTTATTTATAGGAAACTTATAGAAGACATTTGAAATAAATGACTAAGGGTTATCATCATCCTTACCTGATTTTCAAATTCTCCATCAAAGTAAATATGTCATTGCAACTTTGGGTAGACTCCACAGGGAGGATGAATAAACTGTGGTTTGAAAGCTGCGGTATATGACATCACTCACTCCAGGCCATGGCCCTTCTGTCCTGACGGCAGTCCTTACAGGGGCTGCATGTATTGGCTGAGAGATACCCTGCCATCGAGAGGACTGTTTTTGTGCAGAGCTTCCAGCCCATTCCCACACGGGATGGAGGGGCATTCCCATGCCTCATACTGTATGTCACAGGCTAGTCCTGCCTGTCCTTAAACTATTTGGCTTGAGTCATAGAACAGAAAAAATACATACTTAAGTAAACAGGCCAAAAAGAATAAGTGACCCAGCTAGGGTTTGTGCATTGTCACCAAGCCCAGCAAGGGCTCATCTGAGATGCTGCCGCAGATGTTTGCAGAAAACGTGGGCATCCGCCTGCTGTAACCCCGTTAAGTGAAAATGGTACAGACTTTCATTTTGAAGTTATAAGTTTTTAAAGAAGAACTGGAAACATAGCACGGGTGGAAAAAAAATCACTGTCAGGACATGTTTTAAAGAGACCATGTTAATGAAGGTTTGATTGAAGTTTTTATGGTTGAAAATAATGTTTAAAACATTTTTGTCACATGTAAGATGAGTTCTCCCCAGAGCATGGGTGAGAGGTTTGTTTCTGGGTGTCCAAGGTACTTTTTTCAAGGACGTTGTCCCCCTTGGCCAATCAGGAGGGTAGTCCTGGAGGAGCAGTGTTTTAGCTGTCAGTCCTGGTTGTTTTTCTTGTGGAGTGGGGTCTGTGTAGTGGTGCTGTGAGGTTGGACATGTGGACCCAGGGCTCATGCTCAGCAGTGTCTCACCCAAACCTTCAGCCCTTGCCTTGGGGTACCCGAGGCATTAATTACCATGCATGCCACATTAGCGTTTGGGATCTTCAGGGGCAAGCAACAGAAGTAAAACCATCTTTTAGAATGCAGTGAGTTTGGGATTTTCTTCTGTTATGCTCTTGCTTAAGTCATGAGAGACATGCTTTAAATAGGGAAGCAGCGATGTCATTTACAGGCACTTTTCTAGCACTAAGTAGGTCAGAGTTTTGTCACGGTTTTGACGAGATCACAGGTGAGTCACCGTAAATTTGGAGAGAGTCACGAATCTTGTCAGAATTCAGAGTGCATTTGCAGTCCAGTTAAATGGCATGCCTTAATTCCTGGCCTGCAGGAGGTCCTCTTACCCTGCCCCTCCCCCGTGGCACTGTCACTGCTGAAACCAGCCATCAGAGGGCCAGGTGCCTGCTAGGCCCCCCAGGGGCTTGCCCCCTCAGCTGGCTGAGGAAAACATGTCCTCTTGCTGACTTGACCAGTAGGAAAAACCAAGTCCTGGGATGGGCATAAGAACCATTTCCTCTCCCTGGCTTACATCTTTGTATAGAAGCATCACCTCACACAGGAAGAAAGGTGCACATCATAGGTGTACAGCTTGATAAATGCTCACAAACTAAACACGCCCTTGTAATCCGTACCCAGATCAAGATGCAGAACATGCCAGCGCCCCAGGAGCCCACCTGGAGGAAGCACTGTTATCACTTCTCACACCCTAGAATGGTGTGGCCTATTGATAATTTATGTGCGTGTGTCACACAGGTGCATGTGCCTCAGGCTCTTTTCACCTCCCATTATGTTGACAGAGTCTGTCTGGGTGTTTGTGAGTCATTGTAGCTCATTAAGTCTCAGTGTGTGTAAATGTATGATATTCACTCTTTTTAAAAAAAAAAATATATATATATATATAAATGTTTTTATTTATTTTTGAGAGGGAGAGAGAGCAAGGGGAGGGGCAGGGAGAGAGGGAGACACAGAATCCGAAGCTATCAGCCCAGAGCCCGACGCGGGGCTTGAAACCATGAACTGTGAGATTATGACCTGAGCCAAAGTCAGACGCTTAACTGCCTGAGCCACCTAGGCGCCCTGGATATTCACTCTTGATGGGCATTTGGGTAGCTTCCAGTTTGGGCTCTTGTGGCTTTGGTCATTCTAGAACATGTCTTTTGCTGAACATTTGGATGCATTCCTATTGGGTGCATACCTATGAGTAGAATTGCTGGGTCACAGGGATCTATAGCTTCCATGTATGAGAGATCTGAGCTTTCCTAAAAATACAACACTTTTTCTAATCAGAGAGAGGCCAGAGTGAGGTTTTTGCAGGTAGAGTGTACAGAGTTACAATGACAATAGAGTGTTTTTTGGGTTGATATTGGGTCAAGCAGGAATCTAAAGGCACTTTAGTAAGCAATTATTCTTAGAAATCTGAGAGAAGAGAATTGGTTTTTGTAGAGGCAAATTCTGCATTTAAATGAGGAATTTTTATTCCTATGTTGGCTTGTGCAACTCAGTTAAGTTTTCCTCACAGTGCTCAAATGATACCATCCACCAACAGAGCATGTCCTGGCCCCGATGAACTTACTCTGGGTGGGGAGTAAGGAATGGATCATGCAGACAGGCAGAGGCAGAGCGGATCACCAAACTGTCACAGCCTGTTTGTCACATATGTTCTGGAGGCTACATCTTATATTAGATATTGTTCAGAATGGCCCTCAGATGCTAAGGGAACCTTCTGCCCACATGAGTCATATTTCCATGGCACTTCATGATTTAAGCCAGGCTTCTGAGGGCATCACTTCTCAGAGCCTTTGAAGTGGGGGAAGGAGGATGTGGCGACAGTGTTATGCTCTCGTCACAGATGATGAAACTGAAGGTCAAGTTAAGTACTTTGCCCTGGGGAGAGGGGGTGCCCTGGGGAGAGGGGGTGTCCCTAACTAAGGAAAGGGGTCCTGCTCTTGTGTTTTGGCCACAAACTCCATGATACTCTCCCACTCCACAGCCCCCTTCTCTGTTTATGAAGCAGATGCATTAAAGGTGGTGCTTTATTTTATAGAGACTCTTATTAAGTTTGCCTGAGTGACCAGACCCTTGGGGTTTGGTGGAGGTTTGCCTTTCCACCCTCTGTCTTGTACAGATGATGATGAATGCTCTTTAGCAGCAGGGCATGACTGCCTGGCACATGTCCTGTCTGCATGAAACACAAGCCTGTTGCTTTGGGTATCCCTTTGATGTGCTAATTCATACGGATTCTAAAAAGTCATTTGGGGAAATTGGGTAATGGGATGTAGTCAGTGGGTCACATGGAATCTACATCTTCAGAAGAACATTTTGGCTCTAGAATAGATTTTAATGTTTCCTGTTCATGTGTGGTATTTTCTGAAACCTGAGAGTTAATTTGAAAAATGCATTTTCCAAAACTACTGATAACTATTAAAGGGGGAAAAATAGATCGGAAACCCATCTGGTTAACTTCAGGGGATGTCTGTCATTAAAGGAAGCTTGATAACCTCCAAAGGTTTGATGTTACCTTTGATAGTTCTAATAGAAATCAGACTGCTATTATCTGGAGAGTAAGCCTTGAGCTTTCATTGTATAACAGCTTGTAAAATTATTACAGAATCTATTGCCTGTGTCTTGAAATGGCTAATGGGGAATACTGGCCAAAAGAGGTAATATTTTTATTAACAAAAGAGATTTTATTTCATGCAAATAGTTTAGTTCACATCTGACCAAATTAAAGAACTTAAAAACAAGACAGCAGTGGGGCGTCTGGGTGGCTCAGTTGGTTAAGCATCTGGCTTTGGCTCAGGTCATGATCTCATGGTTCATGGGTTCAAGCCCTGCATCAGACTCTGTGCTGACAGCTACTCAGAGCCTGGAAGGAGCCTGCTTCAGATTCTGTGTCTCCCTCTCTCTCTGACCCTCCCCTACTCATGCTGTGTCTCTCTTTCTCTAAAATAAATAAAAACATTAAAAAAATTTAAAAAAAGACAGCAGCAACAACAATAGCAACCAAAAAATCCCTTATTTATTAAAAAAATTAATGTTTATTTGTTTTTGAAGGGGTGAAAGAGAGGAGAATGAGTGGCAGAGGGGCAGAGAGAGAGGGAGACACAGAATCTGAAATGGGCTCCAGGTTCTGTGCTGTCAGCACAGAGCCTGGCACAGGGCTCAAACTCATGACCTGTGAGACCATGACCTGAGCAGAAGTCAGTCACTTAACTGACTGAGCCACTCAGGCATGACCTGAGCGGAAGTCAGCCGCTTGACTGACTGAGCCATTCAGGTGCACCCCCTCCAAGTTTATTTTTTTAAGCAACTAAGGCAACTTTTTAACTGTGTCATATTAAATTTTGCATCTGTGTCAGTGACCCCTCACAGCATCACCCCAGAAAGTGATTATGATTTTGTAGGGCTGTTTAAGAATCCCAGCCTTGATGTGAGGGTTTACCTCCCAAATCAGCCCCACGTGGTTTTTGTCCCAGGGATGATGCTGTTTGTACCTAAGAGTCCTGCAGTGGAGACACCCCCGCGGAGCTTGTCTGCATCCATTCACGTGTCAGTGCCTCCGTCCAGTGATGACAGAGGCTGCTGTTAGCAATTTGGTTACCGAAGCACAGTGTGGAGCTTCTTCCTTGGACTTTAGGTCCAACCACATGCCCTGAAGTTCAGCAGATTTCTGTGCTGTTAGAGTTGTAAAACATGGTCATGGAGATGGTAAGTTCCTCTCAAGCATTGCCATCTGTGAGGAGGGGTCCAGCTGTGCACTGTGCCCCCCCACCCCCGGTCTGCCATCGACACCTGTGCTGAGTGGGTGCCAGTGCAAGCAAGGCGCAGTAGGTGTGTCTTCAGAAAGCGTGTCTGGCTCCACTGTACTAGCGCCTCAGGTTAGGATCTGTTCCCTCTAGAGTCCAGGTTACATTCACTTTGAGCCCTCATCCTGCTGGTAACCATAAGTTCACTCTTTTTCATTTGGTCCAAGAACTCATTTGTGCTTCCAGTACTGCCAACATGCGAATGCAAGAGGAGGAATGTGAACAAGAGGGTCCTGTTCCCTACAGTGGCTACCTCTTAGTGGCCTTGTCACCATGTGGTGGTGACATCCAGTTGCTGAGGCCAGCGCTCACCAATGTGAGAAGCAGCATAGTCAGTAAGGCCTGTGGCTGCTGCTGGCCCAGGAGCAGGAGGTGGAGGGGGGTCCCCTTGCCCCAGTGTTGTTCTTAAAGGTGGGGTCTGAGCCACAGCTGTCTCTGTGGGAGTGCCACGGAGCCAGGGGCTGGGAGAGCAGCCTGCTGCCATCAGAGAACCCTTGCCCACTCCAGCTGTCTGGTTGAGTCACCTCAATCCATCACATCTATTCTAATGTTTCAGGATCTCAAACAATAAGGGCTGGACCAAGATCAGATGTGCATTTGGCAAAGGTTCCTCTGGCTATTCAATGGATTATAAGGGGGAGCCTAGAGGTCAGTTAAGAGTTAGTGGGGGCTCCAATGGACACCTGGGTGGCTCAGTCCATTAAGCGTTCAACTCTTGATTTGGGCTCAGGTCATGATTTTGCAGTTGTGAGTTCAAGCCCTGTGTGGATTGGGATTCTCTCTCTCCCTTTTCCTCCCTCTTTCTCTGCCCCTTGCCATATCACATGCATGCTCTCTTTCTCTCTCTCAAGTAAATCAACATTAAAGAAAAGAGTAGTGGGGGCTCCAGATCACTGAAGAGGAGAGGTGCCTCCAGCTTACTGAGAAGAGGGAGGGTCCTCCAGATCACTGAGGAGGTGGGAGGTTCCTCCAGACCACTGAGGAGGTGGGAGATTCCTCCAGATCACTGAGGAGGAGGTTGGGGATTTCTCAAGATCACTGAGGTGGTGGGGGGTTTCTCCAGATCACTGAGGAGGAGTGGGGGTTCTTCCAGGTCACAGAGGAGGAGTGAGGATTCCTCCAGATCACTGTGGAGGTGGGAGGCTCCTCCAGATCACTGAGGAGAGGGGGTATTTTCCAGATCACTGAGGAGGAGGGGAGATTTGCCAGATCACTGAGAAATAGTGGGGGTTCCTCCAGATCACTAAGGAGGAGGGGAGATTTTCCAGATCACTGAGGAGGAGGGGACATTTGCCAGATCACTGAGGAGGAGGATGGTTCCTCAAGATCACTGAGGAGGAGTGGGGTTTCTTCCAGATCACTGGGGAGGTGGGGGGATTCCTTCAGATCACTGGGGAGATAGGGGGTTCCACCAGACCACTGAGGAGGTAAGAGGTTTCTCCAGATCCTGAGGAGGTGGGGGCTTTTCCAGATCACTGGGGAGGAGTGGGGCACAAATAGGATTAGGTGTATTTAATGAGAGTAAGGATGGTGCAGAGGATGGTCTCTGGCCTGATCCCCTGGGGTGCCTGTTCCTGAAGTGCAGATGATGACCCGGCTTTCACTTTCTGCTGAGGGGTTTTCTGCAGAATAAAAGTTTTTGTTTTGGCTTTTATTTTGATGAAGGACAGATAGTTATTTTTAATTTTTAGTGTCATGTCTAAGAACTTTTCACCTAGGCCTAAATCCTAAAGATTTCCCCTGATTTCTTCTAAAATTAGTTAATATTTTATACAAGTTGTGATGTTTAGGTCAAATTTCAATTTCTTTTTCCTATGGATGTCCCCTTGCTCCAGCAGTACTGCTTAAAAAGATTATTTTGATTATTTTTCCTCCATTGTATTGTATACCATCTTTGTCAAAATCAGTGGCCTGTACTTTTATAGACCTATTTCTATTTTGTTTTGTTTTCATAACCCTGGCCCACTGATCTCTGTCTGTCCTTCTAATACCACAATGTTTTGCTTAATTCACACCTAAGCATTTTACTTCAAATGTTTTTAAATTATAGTGTCTTTTAATTTCCATTTCCGTATGTCCATTGCTAGTACATGGAAATGGGGTTGATTTTTAATGTTGATCTTTATCTCCTGTGATCTTGCTAAGTTCATTTAGTTCCAGGAGATTTCCTGTAGATTCCTTAGGATTTTCTGTGTAGACTGTTTCATTAGCTATAATTAGCTTTATTTCTTCTTTTCAGTCTCTGTGCCTTAATTTCGTTTCTGTTCCTTACTGGACTTGCTAGATTTTCTAATATTCTGTTTAATAGCAATGGTGTGACTAGATGACCTTTCTCGTTCCTGGTCTTAGGGAGAAAGCATTTAGTAGTTGGCCATTAGCTGTGACAGTAGCTGTAGGTTTTTCACAGATGCCCTTAATCAATTTGAGAAAGCTCCCATGTATCCCTAGTTTGCGGAGTGTTTTAAGCATGAATGTATGTTGGAATCTGTCAGATGTTTTCCTGAGGCAACTGATATGATCACGTGGCTCTAATAGCCTGTTAATACGGTGGATTATGTTGCTTGATTTTTTGAATATCAAAGTAGCCTTGTATCTCTGGAATAAAGCCTTCTTGGTCATGGTGTATAACTCTTTTTATATATCACTAGATTTCTATTTACTAATGTTTTGTTGAGGGTTGTTGTTTATCTGTTCATGAGAGTTGCTGGTATTTTTTTTTTTTGAACTGTCTTTGGTTTTGGTATCAGGGTATGCCTCATAAAATGAGTTGGGATAATATTATTCTTGGTACACATTTCTATGGAAGAATCATGAATTAAATGTTGCACTGTAAAATTTTTTTAGATATTCTCAATCTAAAATAATATGTTCATGAACGGTGCCAAAAGGAGGGGAAAAAAATACTTCAGAAGAACCAAAAAGTAATTAAGTTATGCAAGTATCTTCTTCCATGTTCTAAAATGGCCTGTCCCAGGGAGAAATGTGAACGCCTACATCCGTACTACAGTTTTGCATTAGAGAAAGTATCTAAACAGTTTAGTGCCAGATATCACCGTTGGAGTTTGCCTGACACACGTGTCTTGAGTAAGAGGCAAATTATATAACAGTGGTAAATTTCAGGGGGTGAAAAAGGTTTTTTTGTTGTTGTTTTGCTGTAGTGTGGTCGTGGGGAAATACTTGAAATATCAAGTTAATCCCCTAAACTCATATATGTAATATTTAAATCTGGGTCTAAAAAATAGGGCAGTTTGGAGAACAAAAAGGCAAATATAATTTAAAAATTGATTAAAACAGAGTAGCTGCTCTTCTTGTTGATGGTGGCCAGTCCTGGCTGCCTCTTGCTGACCCTTTGTAAGTGAAACTCTGTGACAGTCCTACCTTGTTCACATGCTTTAGCATTCCCTATGGTGACCAGCAAAGAAGGTTTTAGGAAGGTCAAACTAATTTGTGCTTCCTTTACAGTTGCCAGATGTAGCAAATGGAAATACAGGATGCCCAGTTAAATCTGAATTTTGGATAAATAATGGATCATGTTCTAGTCTAGTTTGTCCCAAATAGTGCAAGGGGCATACTTATATAAAACATTCATTATTTATCTGAAATTCAAATTTAAGCAGACATTCTGTATTTTATCTAGCAACCCTCACTTCTTTCCATATTTATTTCCTGTACTTTGAACCTTGCTCATTTTCATTGAAGATTAAAGCAAAAGACGTTACAAAAAAATGTCAAAATTCTGTAGCAGTTCTAGTTAATATAGGACAGCTGCTTTTCCTGGCAGGTGAACATGATGGCAGACCTTGTGTAATGTTTGTTTGTTTTTTCTTGTATGGGAGCCTGTGGCAGGGCGTTCAGCCCCTTCCGGTGCGGGTTTGTGCCTCGCACCCCCAGTGCCCACTCACACTTTCTATTTGCAGGGATCTCACTTCATTCGTCTTGCCAGTATCTAATTATTCAAAAAGCTTCTTACTCATCCCCACTTTCGCACCTTGGTCCTATTTGCAATTACCCTTTTAGAATGCTGCCTAAATTAGTGTCCACACACTACAGATACATAATATTTTTTACATACTTCCTGAGTCAGGTATATAAGTAGAAACAGAGCTTATCCATTGCATGCTTTACTTAAATGATCCACCTTGGCAAGCTTGGTTCTGACATTATCTATAGTGTCTGGATTAGATGATTTGCCTAAATAAGATACAATAGAATTTCTCTGTCAACACCCTGAGGTTTTAGATATCAACAAGAGGTGGTCTGCTTGCGAGAGAGCTTAAAGAGGTCAGCCTGCTGGCTCTCTTTACAGCAGCGCTGGTCCCTAGGGCCCCCTGCACTGTACCCTTCCACTTTATTCAGTTCCAGGCAGCTGACAAAACCACACTATGAACTTGAGAATTACTTTATTATAAGCAATGTTCTTATATCTGTTACAATTTCCTTCCAAGAGGAAGGACATGCCCCCTGACTTTTGTTTGTGTTTCCTGCTGGTTTGGGGATACTTGTTAGAACGATCACTGTGGCAAAAACAATGCTGAAGAGTATTTCTCCTGTAATGTCCAAATGCCCTTTAATATCAAGTCATTAAAAAACCTGGTAGGTGGTTTAGCAGCAGCTAAAATGAAGGCCTTCCCTGGCCTTCGTGTTTCATTTGTAAATCCACAAGAACTTGGGGCTCTGGATGGCGTTGAGCCCGGGAGCACTTTCCAAAAGCAAAGTGCCAGTTTCTAGGGTCATTCACTTCATGCCATATGAACACTGAATTCGCTATTACCAAGTTTGCGATCGACTCTCAGATTTCTACAGTTTCCAACTAAATTCACTTAGAACACAGATTAAAATAACTCTTTGCGATGGGCTATTTTACTCACTCAAAATATAGAAGCAATGGGATAATTACTAATATCTCTGGAATTTTGAGGGTATTTAATCTGGCCTAGTTCTAAAAGTGTTAAAAAAATTGTAAGTATAACATTTTTGTGTTGACTTGAATATGTTTTATTGGTAAATTTACATAAGTATATTTTTGCTAAGAATTATTTTTTTAGTGCACAAAATAGATATTTTCCTACAGTTTTGATATCATATGAAGGAGAAAAATTTTGCAATTCTATTCAGTTTTTGACAATGTTTCTGTAGCCATTAAAACCTGAATAAAGATTTTTACAAGTGAAAATTGTTTCTTTTGTAAATATCTTTTGTTTTTTAACTTTAACACTTAAACATAATGAAATCTTCTTGGTTTCTTTATAATTCTTTTAATGTTTATTTTTGAGAGAGAAAGAAAGTGGGGGAGGAGCAGAGAGAGAGGGTAGAGAGAGAATCCCAAGCAGGCTCTACACTGTCAGTGGAGAGCCCAGTCCAGGGCTCGAACTCATGAACTGTGACATCATGACCTGGGTCAAAATCAAAAGTCAGCCACTTAACCAACTGAGCCATCAGGCACCCCAAAATCTCCTTGGTTTCTAATAACTAGGAGTTATATACACACTTGCATCAAATACATACAGTATTGGCCATACTGTGTGCAGATATACAAGGCAACTTAACATAGTCAGGAGGAGACAGGGCCCCTGTTTTAATCACCCAAGCCTTGTCTGCCTCTGTTCTTAACTATAAGGCTTGGTGCTCTGCTTGGAAATCATACTGTAAAATATGCCCTCTATTTTTTTTCTGAGAAAGAAACATAGAATTGCTTCTTTCTTTAAAAAAAGTATTCAGAATGTCACTTCACATCTATTAGGATGGCTACTATCAAAAAGAAAGAAAAGAAAAGGAGGCAGGGAGGGAGGAAAGAAAGAAGGAAGGGAAGAAGGGAAGAGGGGTGGGGAGAGGAAAGCAGAAATGTTGGCCAGGGGGATATGGAGAAATTGTAACCCTTGTGCATTCCTGGTGGGAATATAAAATGGTACAACTGCTATAGAATACAGTATTGTGGTTCCTAAAAAAATTAGAAAAAGAATTTATCACCTGATTTAGGAAACCTCCTTCTGGGTATGTACCCCAAAGTGGTAAAAGCAGGGTCTCCAAAAGATATTTGTATACCCATGTTCATAGCATTATTCAGAGTAGCCAAAGAGGAGAAATAGTCCAAATGTCCACTGAGATGTGTATATATAAACAAAATGTAGTACATACATCAGATGGAATATTAGGCTTAAAAAGGAAAGGAATTCTGATATGTATTACAACATGAATGAACTTTAGGACATCATGAGTGAAATATGCCAGTAACCAGAGGACAGATACTATCAGATTTCACACAATGAATGAGATACCTAGAGTAGTCAAATCCACAGAGATAGAGAGTAGAATGGTGGGGGCACCTAGGTGGCTCAGTCAGTTAAGCATCAAACTTTTGATTTCGGCTCAGGTCATGTTCAGCTCACAGTTAGTGAATTCGAGCCCTGCATTGGGCTGTGCACTGACAGTGTGGAACATGCTTGGAATTCTCTCTCCCCCCACTCTCAGCCCCTATGCTGTTCACACATACACACATCTCTAAAAATAAATAAACTTAATTGTTTTAAAAAAGGAAAAAGAAAGTAGAATGGTGAGTGCCGGGGGGGGGTGGTAATGGGGTGTTAGTGTTTAATGAGTGCAGTTTCAATTTGGGAAGACAGAAAAATTCTGGACGTAGATGGTGGTAATGGTTGCATGGCAGTATGAATGTACTTAATGTCACTGAAATGTGCACTTAAAGATGGTGAAAATGCTAAATTTTATGTTATATGTATTCTACCAGCCTTTCAAAAGGGAATCCAGGATGTGTGCCTATCTGGAGAACTAGGGACCATCATTCCTTTCTGTGGATTACATATGACACCCTTGAGTCCTTTAGGTCCTATTTCGGGTTTTTGTGCCATGAGCCTCCATTAATTTGTCCTGGCTTCCCATCACTCTGCACTGGTGTGGCCAAGGATGTGTCAGGATGAAGGAGGTACCTCTAGTTCAGGCTCGAGGTTCTCAGCCTACCAGCCCAACCTCTTCTTTCTTTTTTTAATTAAAATGAAATGCAGCAAATTTGAGTGTATTTATAGATGAGTCTTGACAAATGTATGCATCTCTGTAATCCATATCATTATCAAAATATGGAACATTAACATTACACCAGAAAGTTCTCTACTGCCCTGTCTCCAATGCCCATTCCCAGCAACCTCTTTTCTTATTTCTCCATCAGAGATTATTAATCTTGCCTGGTCTAGAACTTCATATAAAAGGAATCAGGCAGTAGGTACTCATCTCTGCTCAGCTTCGTGTTTCTGTGATTCATCCATGTTGTTGCTTTTTATCAGTGGCTTGTTCCTTTTCATTGCTGTTTATATGCCATTGTTTCACTGTGCTAGGGGCTGTTTGGCTACTTTCTTGTTGCTGAACTGCTGGGCTGTTTCCAGTTTGGGGCTTTTATGAATAAGGCTGCTGTGAACATTTTGATACAGGCCTTTTTGTGGACAGCTGCTTCTATTTCTCCTTGGTTAATACCTAGGAATGAAATTACCGGGTCATAGAGCAGGTTTCTAAAAGACCACCGGACCACGCTGCACTCCCACCCAGGTGTGAGGTTTCCGGCTGCTCTGCATCCTTGCCAGCATGTGGTGTTGTCAGCCTTGTTTCCTTTAAGACACCCCAGTAGGAGTGTAGTGGTATATCACTATAGTTTTAATTTGTGTTTCCTTGGTACCTAGTGTTATTGAAGTGTCCAGGTGTTTCACTCATTTTTTACTAGGTTGTCTGCCTTTATATTATTGAGTTGTAGTTGTGACTTTTGACAGACAGAATTTTAACATTTTTATGAAGTTAACTTAGCATTATTTATGGTTATCGCTTTGTTATGTCCTAAAAAGAGTTTTGCCTACTCCAAGCTATGAACTATATTTCTTCTTGAAGCTTTCAGTTTAGCTTTTACAGAGAGGTATGTGATTCATTTTGGTTAATTGTTATGTATGGGGTGAGGTGGGGGTTCAGGTCTATTTTTTTTCTCTTTGGAGATTCAGTTTTTCTAGCACCATTTGTGGAAAAGACTATCCTACATGTGCTGAGTTATAATGCTGCCTCTGTCTAAAGTCAAATGGTCAGATAAGTCAGGATCTAGTTCTGGGTTCTTTGTTCTCTTGCATTTATTAATTTGTGTATCATTATGCCCATATCATACCACCTTGATTATTGCACCTCTATGGTAATGGCCTACACTTTAACCCGTCACGTTTTTGTGGCTTTCCTCCGGTGCAGTACAGTAGACAGTGTTAACATTGTTCATTCACATTCACTTTCCTACGTGGAAAATGGCGGTGATATCCCTGAGTGAAGACGATGACTATGTGAATTACGTGCGCTGACATCTGGCACAGTGCCCACACAGGACACGTTCCATAAGTGTTTATCTCCCTGTCTGATTCTGTAGGTGGCTCACATCTTTGTATGCCCTCATCACATCTCTGACCTGTTTGGGAGGCCAGGGGAGGAGCAACAGGATGTAATGATTTTAATTATGATCTTTGATTCCGTGGCCAAGGTAAAAACTAAGCTACAGTCTATTTAATTTCAGTGTTGACATTGGCTATTTCATTTTATAGTTTTCTCCAGTCTTTCAAAATTTATTCTCTGGCCTCAGTTTTCTCGTATGTGAAATGAAGAGAATACCCCCAACCTAACTGTCAGACACATTTGCATTAAGACATTTGAAAGCACTTTGTAGGATATAAAACATTGTGATAGCATAAAATGACATCTTCCGCATTGCCTTCCCTTGGGACTGAAATATTCAGAGGGCAGGGGATATTTATTTTCCAGTTTGTGTATGTGACTCAGATTTGAGGTCCCACATCATTAATTTGGCATCTATATCACTTTTTTTCATTGTCTTTAAAGTAATTGCTTCTATCAGGACTTTCTCAAGGACCATATTGAACAGAGCATATTTGAGTCCTTGTTAGTATTTGTTGTCACACTTCATGAACATCGCATTTGAACTCATTTACTAGAATTGTTTATAGATTCGAAGAGCAAACTATTGCCTTTTTGGAGACTTTGACTTAAGGCACAAAGCAACGCAGGTCTGAACAAGAAGTAGCAACTGTGGAATGTAGACACTCAGACTTGAGTAAGCAGCAGATGTTGGTGATGTGACTGACGGTCCCCTCTCAAGCCATCCATGCCTCTTGGGACATGTCTGGAAAATCCCTTAATCTCTTAACCAAGAAGGAGAGTGAGAGACCAGGGGGCAGGGTGGGTAGGGGAAGGATGAAAAGAAGGTCAAGAAGTGGCTCCCTCAGGAAGGAGGAACATTTTTACACTGCTGGTGGGAATGCAAACTGGTGCAGCCACTCTGGAAAACAGTATGGAAGTTCCTTAAAAAATTAAAAACAGAACTACCCTATGACCCAACAATTACACTACTATGTATTTTTCTAAAGTATACAGGAGTTCTGACTCGAAGGGGCACATGCACCCCAATGTTTATAGCAGCACCATTAACAATAGCCAAAGTATGGGAAGAGCCCAAATGTCCATCGACTGATGAACAGAAAAGGAGATGCGGTACGCACACACACACACACACACACACACACACAATGGAATATTACTCAGTGATCAAAAAGAATGAAATTCTGCCCTTAGCAACAACGTGGTTGTAACTAGAGTGTACTGTGCTAAGTGAAATAAGTCAGTCAGAGGGGCACCTGGGTGACTCAGTTAGTTGAGCATCTGACTTCAGCTCAGGTCATAATCTCACATTCGTGGGTTCAAGCCCCGTGTCAGGCTCTGTGCTGACACCTCTGAGCCTGGAGCTTGCTTCTTTCTGATTCTGTGTCTCCCTCTCTCTCTGCCCCTCCCCCTCTCTTGCTCTGTCTCTCTCTGTATCAAAAATAAATAAAACATTAAAAAATTTAAAAGAAGTCAGAGAAAGACAAATATATGATTTCACTCAAATGTGGAATTTAAGAAACAAAACAGATGAACATAAGGGAGGTGAAGCAAAAATAATGTAAAAACAGAGAGAGACAGACCATAAGAGACTCTTAAATACAGAGAACAAACTGCTGGGGTGGGAGGACGGGCTAAATGGGCAAAGGCATTAAGGAGGACACTTGTTGAGATGAGCACTGGGTGTTATATGTAAGGGATGAATAACTGAATTCTATTCCTGAAATTATTATTCTACTGTATGTTAACTAACTTGGATTTAAATTTAAAAAATAAAAAGTCAAACTATGTCACTAACATTAGCAGATACTTACCTGTGGATCAGATTATTGAAATGAAGCACCTCATTTTAAAAGTGAAAAAAAGTAGAGAAGTAAAGAAGTGATGGTATGGTATACACACCCACCCCCCC
>PJEM01018176.1:0-19580 GCA_004023845.1 Helogale parvula
TCATTATGATGCACTTTGACAAAGAAATGTAGTGACACTTAACACCTTTAGTAATCAGAGTATTAAGTAATGATCTTACACCAAAACATTAAAACTTTAGGACTTGCATATATATTTGAGCAGTTGCAGCCTTTAGCCAGGCTATACAACCTAAGGTGTATCATTTAAAACTGTTGTTTCAAGTAACTTGTCATCCTAAATAAAAGGGCCTAATTGGTCAAAGGATTTCTCTACCATTTGAATACTGGGAAATTTGTTAAAAATCTTAGGAAATTATAAACATATTCTAATTAGAATTACAGGTTATGACAAATCTCAAAACTCCATTTACTAAACCAAAGCGGCAAACATCCCAAAGGCTGCATAGCAAAACCTAACTCTTTCAACCTCAGGCAAGTTTTTTTGTTTTGTTTTGTTTTTAAATGTTTTATCTATTTTTGATACAGTAAGAGACAGAGCATGAGAGGGGGAGGGGCAGAGAGAGCAGGAGACACAGAACCAGAAAAGCAGGCTCCAGGCTCTGAGCTACCTGTCAGCACAGAGCCTGATATGGCAGCTTCCCCTGAACACAGAGGACACCCCAGAAAGAGACACAGCGGGTTACACAAGACCTCATGTTGGATAACTCCTTCGGGCGGGGAGCAGCTGGTGTTGCAGGGTGTGTGGCCCTTTGTGTCTTGAAAGGAGGGTCCCTTGGTGTTCTGACAGTCTGGTCTCGGCAAACCTGGTTCTCCGTCTGTGTATTCCCAGCACTTGGCACCGAGTTCATTGCTTACGGGTGTTAAATTAATGCTTTTCGGGAAACATTCTTTTTCGTTCTGTGGACCTTGAATATTTGATGTTTACCTACCTTGTCTTTCTTAGTGTCTAATTCCTTAATTGACCCAATGTAATTCATTTTGCCCCTGCATTTGAAACCAAAACTTTGGTTGGGGAACCTGGGTGGCTAAGTCAGCTGAGCATCCAGATTTGGTTCAGGTCATGATCTCACCATCTGAGAGTTCGAGCCCCTCATGGGGCTCTCTGCTGACAGCATTGAGCCTGGAGCCTGCTTCAGACTCTGTATCTCCCTCTATCTCTGCCCCTCCCCTGCTTGCTCTCCTTCTCTCTCAAAAGTAAACAAACATTGAAATGAAATTGTTTTCCTTCCTTTCCCTTTTTTGGTTTAACTATTCACATTAATTATTTTGTTGGTCTTCTGAACATTCAAGGAAATCTTCCTCCTCATTAGAAACACACAGTTGTCATGATAGCATGTATTACGTCATAAGTCCCATCCCACTTTTTTTTCTTCCTTCTCCTTGGCCATGGAGGAAGCCATAAGAAAAAAGCAAGTTTAAATTTTACATTTTAGATGAATAAAGCTGAGCCTCAGCCAGTGCAGAGCTACCTGCCTGATGATCAGAACAGTCTCAGGGCTCTCTTGTCCCTCTCTCCCAGATACCATCCATCCTTCAGGGACCCCTGGACCGGCTGGAGCGCGACTCCATCAAACTAGGAAGCTGGGTTCTTCTGTATTTGAAAGTTCTTCTGGCCAGTGAGCACGTTTCTGGTGAGAACTTCTCTCGGGGCCTTTAAGGCCATTTTCTCCTGATGCAGCTGTGATTTCTCCACAAGTTCCGCCTGAGAACGAGATCTGCAGGACGAGTGGACAGAAGAAGAAATGGTCAGCTCTCAGGTAAGCCTGGTGTGCCAGCTCGGAGGCTGTGTCCTCTTCCCTCCTCCACTTGGGTGGATTTCGAAATCGCAAATGTGGATTTCTGTATTTGTGATGTTTCTGCCTCCTGTTTTCACCTAAGTTTTCAAACCTTCTCAGAAATGATATTCAAGGTTACGTCTTTAGAAATGAAGTCCTGAATATATTGCAAACATTCCCTTTAGGACATATCCCAAGGGGAAGGCGTTGCGTCCAAGATTCATGTTGCTGGTGGGTTCTGGTCCTGGGATTTCCCTCAAGGAGAACTGTTCTTCTTCACTATTTCTCCATAGATCAGGATTAAGGAAATGAAAGATACAAGGCTTCCAGCATCTTAGGATGCCTTGTAAGCATATGAAAGACCTTCAGGAGGCCCCCCCCCCTTTTGCCTTTCTCGCCCCAGCTGCCCCCATTGTGGCCCCCTAGTGCCAACACATCCTCTCCTCCTGGTATAATAAAACTACCTTTTTGCAGCAAGAAATAAATGCAAATATACACAGGGTGGATATGACGCCCAGAAGAATTTGGAACGTTAAGAAAGCAGGGTTGGTGGGGGGCATGGTCTTTCTTTTTGAACTGTGAAAAAGATACTCTATTTAATACACATTAGTGAGTTTAGACGCCTGCTCCGCTGCGGAACGTTGGGAGGACCTGGGGCTCGGCCCGGAGGCGCCCCCGCTGACCTCGGCCCCGCGTCCGGCGCTCGTGGTCGGCGAGCCGGGGTCCCGGACTCGGCGGCCAGGCCCGCTGGGGCGGTGGCGCGCTGCGGCCGGCGGGCGTGGACCAGCGGCGGGAGCCCGAGCAGCCCCGCGCGCCCCCGGAGCCCCGCGCGCGCCGCCCTGGAGCTCGAGCGCGGGCGCGCGCACCTGCAGGCGCGTCTGAAGCTGCGGGAGGGGGGCGGCCGCCGGACCGGCTGGTCAGCGAGGTGGCGGCGGAGGGCGCGCGGGGCCCGGCCGCTGCGGGGGCGGCGCGGCGGGGCGGCGGGGCCAGGGCTGTGTGGGACGGCGGGGAGGGAGGCGGCCGGGGCGGCGCGGACGGGGCGCGGGATCGGGGCGCTACGCGGGCAAATAGACCGCCGCGGGGTCTCCTGAAGCGCGCGGGGCCCGGGACCCCGTGAAAGACGCTGGAAGTCCGGGTTTGCAAGAGAGAAGACGGCACTTGGCCGCAGCTGCTGCAGCACGAAGCCGGACCCCAGTCAGGGCGGTGGACGCTGCTGCCTTGGGTCAGATCCAGAAGTTCCCAGGCGACTGCTGGGCGCCTAGAGCAGGGAGGGCCGCCCTCTGGGATCCTGCAGTCCGGCAGCTCGGAGGAGGGGCTGGGTTCGTGTCTTTTGCTCTGTTTGCTTGTGTCTTTTTCCAGAAATGTAATGTTTTCTGTGCCGTGTACACTGGTGCACATTGTGTGACGTGTCTGCTGAGCACCCTAGATTAGAGGATGAGTTCTAGGAGCTGAGTCTTGGCTGAGTTTCAGGGAAACCTTGTGGATCCAGTCGCGGATTTCAGGAGCTTCTGTGCCACAGCAGCGCGGGACATCCGCGTGGCCTGGAGGGTGTGGGGAGCCTGGCGTGACCGTCGTCCAGGCCTGGAGGACACCCGGCCCAGGTCCTCAGAGCAGAGCTCTAGCTCGTCATAAAATCCATTTGCCTGGAAAATACTCGTTGAAACCCAGATTTTAGAATCTTTGTGCAAATTACCACAGCCATAGAGTTGGCCAGGAAAGGATGAGATTAATAAATTTCTTTTCTCAACGAAAAAAAATAAAACATACTAGACATGACAGGACATGGAAACAGGCGTCTCCCTGTGGCGTTTCCTCCATTGAGATGGAGGCTCCCAAATACGGGTTGATGATCCTGAGGACGCCGAGGGCATGGGCGATGAACAGAATTCACCTGTGGCAGAATTAGACCCTAGATTTCTGAAGAACCCTCAAGGGCGTGGGGGGCAGGACAGCAGAGGAGAGGCTGCTGCCAGGAGGCAGTGAGTTGGGGCTGAACTGGCAGGGGGAAGATGAGGAGGTATGGCGACTTAAGGGGTTTGCCCATATTTGGTAATTCTGCCTGGTTGTAAGTAGCTGTTAGTTAGTTAGTTAGTTAGTTAGTTAGTTAGTTAGGTAGGTAGGTAGGTAGGGCCTGTAGATATTTTGTGTGGGGTTCCCTGCTGGCCTTCATCTGTTCAGCCAGATGGTCCCTGTGGGCCCCCCTACAATGCCTTGCTCAAACCTGTGTGCCTCCAAGCAGCCTCTACTGACATGATATGTGATGGAACTTTGTAGAAATCCACTGTATGCTCGTCATTAGATTGATAATCTGATTGAACAGAACACAGGAGTGATCATGTGTCCTTCCGTGTGTCTTCGACAGTAATAGAAGTTGCTTAAGTAGAGTTCCGGATCGCTTCCTGCATTGGCTCCGTGCTCTCTGCCAGATGTCTCTCCTGTGACGGTGATCTTCCCCCACATTGTTCCCAAAGCTCTTAGATTTACTGAGCAGGGTTGAGAATCCATCACATTTCACCTGGAAGTTTCTTTCTTCAGGGTTGCTTTTTGCTTGTGGTTTTTGATGAGGAGAACAAAGGCAAAAGAAGTGTACCTTGAAATGAGTTTCCTTCCTCTGTGCACCCAGTGCTAACGGAATGTCATACTCTGCCTGTCTGAAGGATTTAACAACAAAACAAACATTAAGGCCCTAGAGCAGCTATGAGTTCCTCAAGGAAGGGCACGTTTGCATGTCTCAGGTGTGTATCATTGAGCTGCAAGGTGTAAGGAGATTTACTTGAGGCTGCATGTCTCTTGACTTTGTGTCCCTCGTCATTTCCCCCTTGACCCTTACATCTTTAAGGTTGTTAAAGATAGAAGGTCTCATCTTCTGTAACTTCTTCCTGCCGAATAAGGGCATAGAGACGTTCCTCCCTCTGAGTGAAGGGTGGTCAGGAGAGAATTTAGTAGGAATTAGGAAAGGCTAAAGCAGCTGGCGTTAGAGGTGCTAACATATGGGAGTTTTCCCTGAGTAGAAGGAGCGATCTGTCCCCTTGCAGTTCTGCCACTGAAGGAGTCTCATCACCAGGTGGAGAGAAAACAGCAAAACATGATAGAATGTGTAAGAGAAAAACAGGCAAAGAAGTTTTATTTCACCCCACACTCTGGTCACAGAAATACCCTTTTCTGTACTGCTTTATAGTTTCAGAAAGAGAAAGGCAGAATCACATGATGACACATTTGTGTGTCTGAAAACCCTCTCATCTAATAAGAGTCCGAGATGAAAGTACTGCAAGAGGGGCTGTCACCACACAGAGGAAAACTGATTTCCAGCCAACAGTGAGATCAGGAGGAATACCATCCAAATAAGAGACTCACAGATCAAGGGTGTGTGTGTCTGCTTGGAGGCGAGGGAGGTAATGTTTCCTTTTATTTCAGATTCAGTGGATATTTAGGAGGAGGAGCCTTGTCATCTTCTGAGGAACTGGACATGAGGTGGCACATGTGCCTGAGGAGACACCTCTATACATACTTTGTGTCTTTTGTAAGCGAGGTTTGTGCTCCTCTGTGGGTGGAGATTTTGATATTACAAGGAGGTCAAGGGAACTGTCCTCACTGCAGGAGTCAACTCCATCATCCACGTGCACAGGGAGGAGTCAGGGGCTAAGCTCACAGTGCGCCTGCCCAAGGGCCGGGTTTACATTCTGTTGAATGTCTTCTGTGTCCATCACAGGAGACTGTGTCCATAGGGTGTTTTGCCAGAAGGAAAAGATAAGAGAGAAAAAGGAGGTTAAGTAAAATGAGGGACCCTGGTCAGTGGGTACAAGCAGGTGAGCAGTGAAGGTCAGTTCTTGGAGTCTGCCTGGTGACAGTAACTGCCTCTCTCATCGTAGGTACCATTATGAACAGTGCCAATGGCCACTGGATCACTCTGGTATTTATTGCAGGGACAGCTGACCTTCCAGGACGTGGCTCTCGAATTCTCTCAGGAAGAGTGGGAATGCCTGAACCACAGTCAGCGGGAACTGTACGCGGATGTGATACTGGAGACCTATGGGCACCTCCTCTTCCTGGGTGAGGATCACTCCTTCCAGATTTCCCAACCACTCTCAGGGTTTTATTCCTCCCTTTGAAGACTCTTACTTGGAAGCTCCTCTTTGCACGACTGGAATCCAGATCCCTGCAGTCAGGGAAGAATGTTGGGATTTGTAGATGGAGGGAAATACCTCATGAGGATTCCTTTTCAGCTTCAGCCTCCCTTGTTGTCAGGTGCCACCGTCATTTCTGTCAATTCATAGCAATTCTAAACGCTGAGTGACATAGGATGGTACTACCCATATCTCAAAGTCCAGTTTTTCCTGCTTGTTGTATCGGTGTCCTTGGAAAGGAGGTCCTGGTGGGAGTATTTGTACCTCCTCCTGCAGGTTCTGAAGAGGCTCCCTCTGTGGCAACAGCGTGTGGGAAGTCAGTTTTTAGAATTCTCCCATGTCCTCTCTGCTCTACTGAGTACAGTACTGGGTTGAAAGGTCGAGTCTCCAGCAATAATTACACTCCTGCTTTCTGATAAACAGGTCTCCTTGTATCGAAACCAGACCTGGTCATCTTTTTGGAGCACGAGAAGGAGCTGTGGGGTGAGAAGAGACAAGAGACACTAGCCTCACACCCAGGTAGGTGGGAAGGAAGCAGACGACGAGGTGAGGTGCCAGGGTGAAGGGGGACGATGGAACTTGAAGTGTAGATCAAGGAGCTGTCCTTGAATGGAAAATCGTCTGTGAAGCCCCGTTTTATGTCTTTCCCGCTCACAGAGGGACATCTGCTCTCTGATACGTTCTGTTCTTTGATTCTCCAAGGACAGTCTTTCAGCTCCGGTGCAGGTCACCCCCCCCCCCCCAGTGAGGATCTACATAATGCGAGAGCTTCTCCATTGCTTTGAGAACCCCAGAGTGTATCTCTATATTTTGAGGAGCTCTGCCATTTCTAAATTCCGTTTGGCTTCTTGTGACACGTGTGTCGGCGTCGTAGTGGGCATATTGGGGTTTGATGCAGAAATCCCGGGAACACTGGAGACAGAGATCACAGGTTTTCTGCTTTTGGCTTGCCAAAGTTATAGAGGCTTTAATCATAACTGTACAATATGAGGCTCAGAAATCTCAAAAGATCACAAAACATCTCCCTCAAATGACAAAATCCAATCCTTTATTTCAAATCAGAACTTTATTTGACTTTGTATGAACTGAAATTTGAAATGTCCACTGTGTGTTCCGTTACTCAATGGTGAAATAATTTAATGTATCTCTTTGTATCCTAGCAGTTCTGCATATGAATGCCATAAGGGACCCAGAACATTTAGAAATTAGAACTCACAGCCTATAATAATGTCTCTGCGGTTATCCTATTTGAGTCTAGGATTTTCATCAGTTAATCATTTTGTCATGTACAGTCGGAAGTTCCTATCACTTATTCATATGTGTTTTCACTTTGTGATATGTGGTATATGAGAGACACCTCTGATGGTTTTGAATCCAACGTTCTATATGACATGAGGAAGTGCCTTATACGGAATCAGATAGAGGGGTGCCTGAGTGGCCCAGTCGATGGAGCATTGGACTTGGGCTCAGTTCGCGATCTCACATTGGTGAGTTTGAGCCTAGCACGGGGCTCTCTGGTGTCTGCGTGGAGCCCGCTGTAGATCATCTGTCCCCTCTCTCTTTGCCCCTCCGCAACGTTGGCAGTGTTCCTTGATTTAGAAAGGAAAGGGTTTTTTTTTTTAGCAGCATAGTCCTAAGGCATCGATTATATCCTTGTCCTCTATGTAAGAGGAGGCATATATTAAGAGAATAGTGCCTTTTTAATGCCTTTTAATTTCTTATTTGTAAAACCTTTCAGTAGAGCACTTTGTTTGATTTTAATGAATAGCTTTCCGGTTTTACTGTCAACGAAGTCACACCATCTACTCAGTACTCCTCGCTCGTGGGTACAGAGTCACAGGGAAAATTAGAGTTACACGGCAGGTGTCCTTTGAAAGGACTGATCTCTGTTACGTAGACTCTGGGGGAGGAAATGTGGTCTTCTGGTGCTGCGTCCTATGATCCTGTGCTTTCTTTTGTATGGCCCGTCCCGCACGTCAGTTGTGTTACAGGATGCCGGTGTTCATCTAGCAACGTTAGGGCATTGTGAGTTTACGTCAAGGGTGAGTCAGCCGTGCCCTTTAGCAGTAAAATTGTGTATGTATTGCTTTGCATAAATATTATACATACATATTTGCTGCTCATCTTTTTTCTCTCTTCCGTAGTTAGTGGTCAGTGAGTGTTTTATCATGTCTAGGTGAATCGTCATAATGATACACTAGTCATGTCTTGGTGAGTCATCATAACAGACCGTTAACTTCATCATGTATTTATTGGTGACTTTATAGTCTCCTTGCCTGAGAGAATTACTCTTGTGAATTGAAAGTAAATTTTCAACATTCTGTACCTCCAGGGTGCCTGCGGGACTCGGTCAGATAAGTACCCTAGTCTTGATTTTGGCTCAGGTCATGACAGCAGGGTCGTGAGATTGAGCCCTGTGTCAGGCTTGGAGCTGAGAATGGAACCTGCATGAGGTTTTCCCTCCCTCTCCTTCTGTCCTTCCACAGCTCTCTCGTGCACGCGATCTCACTCTGTCTCTCAAATAAGTAAATAAATAAGTACATGAGTAAGTAAGTAAGTAAATAAATAAATAAATAAATAAGTAATTCTGTACCTCTGTATCAAATTTAGGTTTTTTTATCCTTAATTGTGCTCTTATACCCATGACATGCTTTGATACCATTCTCATTAACTTTTCTGTCTTCTGTAGGTTTTTTTTTTTTTTCAGTTTACATAGATGTTACTTTAAACACCTTAAAGGTATAAAGGCCATATTAAACTGATACTCTCCAGGGTGCCTGGGTGGCTCGGTCGGTTAAGCCTCTGACTTCGGCTCAGGTCAGATCTCACATTCGCGAGCTCGAGCCCTGCGTCAGGCTCTGTGCGAACAGCTAGCTCAGAGCCTGGAGTCTGCTTCAGATTCTGTGTCTCCTTCTCTCTCTGCCCTCCCCCTCTCATGCTCTGTCTCTCTCTGTATCAAAAATAAATAAAACATTAAAAATAAATTAAAAAGAATAAACTGATACTTTCAGTTGCATCAAAATTATCCTACTTACCAGCTCCACCCATCACTCACCTTAAGTTACGGATGTCACTAACTCCCTTTCAGTGTGTAGTTTATTACCGAGATTAATGATTTTGTATTTTTCTTAAATTTATCTATTTGTTTCTTTAAAGAGATCCAGCAGGGAAGGGGCAGAGAGAAAGGGGGGACAGCAGATCAGAAGCAGGCTCTGTGCTAATAGCACAGAACCTGAGGTGGGGTTTAAACTCCTTACCTGTGAGATCATGACCTGAGCTGAAGTCTGATGCTTAACAGACTGAGCCACCCAGGCACTGCTGATATTTTATTGTAGCAGAAATTAAAGTCTTGTGCTTCCTCATTACAACATGACAGTTTTGTATAATTGTATATATTTTTTAAATTCTTTATGTGTTTTTATTGTTGAGAGAGAGAGAGAGAGAGAGAGAGAGAGAGAGAGAGAGAGAGAGAGTGCAAATGGGGGAGAAGCAGAGAGACAGACACAACAGAATCCACAGCAGTCTGCAGGATCTGACTGTCGGCCCAGAGCCCAACCTGGGGTTAGAACTCACAGACCGTGGGATGATGACCTGAGCCAATGTTGGTCGCTTAACCAAATGAGTCACCCAGGTGCTCCAGTTGTATAAATGTTTATATTTAGCAGAGGCATCTATGTTCTCATGTGGTTTCAGTTACTGTTCAGAGTCCTGTTATTTCAGCCGGAAGGCCCTCCTTTACTATTTCTTGTAGGACGGGTCTGCTTGTAAACTTGGAGGACTTTTATTTGGGAAAGTCTCCATCTGTACATTCATTGAAAACAGTTTTGCCAGGTAGCGAGTTCTTACTGGATATGTTTTTTTATTTATTTTTGAAAGACAGAGACAGTGTGAGCAGGGGACGGTCAGGGAGAGAGAGAGAGATACAGAATTTGAAGCAGGCTCCTGGCTCTGAGCTGTCAGCACAGAGCCTGACACAGGGCTTAAACCCATGAACCATGAGATTATAACCTGAGCCGAAGCCAGATGCTCAACCGACTGAGCCACCCAGGCGGCCCTTAGTGGATGTGTTTTGACCGTTGAATACTTGAATCCATTTGCTTGTCCCCTTCTTCCCGTAAGGTCTGAGAATCCCACTACTCCCCTTACAGGAGCTCTCCTGGATGAGATGAGCTGATTGGGCCGTGCGGGTTCAAATTTCTCTTTTCACCTGTGAGTTATGATGGGTCCATTTTGTGTCATTTCGTTCACGTCTTGACATCGATCCTACTGCGAATTTGCTGAGCTTGCAGCATTTGTCTCTTCTTTCCACATATAAACTTTCATTCTTCATACTAATGGTCTGACCCCATCTCCATCCCTTTCCACAGGGGTTCCCTTAATGTACTTATTGGGTCATCTGTTGGTGACCCATGAGTCCCTAGACTCTGTCCTTTGATTCTTAGTAGATCATTGAACACAAGGATACGTTAGGTTGTCTGATTCTTTCTTCTTGACCAAGTCTATTGTTGACCCTTTAGTGTATTTTTATTTTATTATTATTTTTATAATAGTTTATTGTCAAATTGGTTTCCATGTAACACCCAGTGCTTCTCCCCAGTCTTAGTGTATTTTTAAGTTCACTAATTGTAATCTTTGTCTCCCTCTTTCTTGTTCATTGTTGGTTACACGTACTGTTTCCTTCCATTTCCATTTTGGTCATGAATAGAGTTTTCCTGAGATCATTTAGTTAACGATCTATTTTTCTTCTTCCTCCATGAGCATCTTTAGGATGGTTCTTAATTCTTTTTCAGGCAGTTAATAGTACTTAAATAATTTAGGGCCAGGTAGAGATATCTTTTGTTCCTCTAATTGGAAGACGATTTCATATTTCCCTATATCCCTTTAGATCTTTGGCCAACATTTGGGAATTAAAAAGCAAACACACAAAACCCCCCACAAATACAATCAAACCAAACAAAAGAAATATATGAAGATAATGGCATCTGGGCCGTATTATGGGCTTGGTCTATACAGAGGGGCACAAATTACAGTCTTTCTGGGGACAGTAACACATGTTCTGGGCTTTTGTCATGTCTGAATTTCTGTAACTGCCAACTTTAAAAAGTGTAGTTACTTTTTAGGGCCCGTGATACCTTCTTCTCTCTGTTTGTCCTCAGCTCTGCAGTGCTTCCGTTGTTGGAACAAATGCTCACCTTCTGTCAGAGAGGCCACCACAGTGTATCCCGAGGACCCCTCTCATTCCTTCTGCTTTCCGTGTCTTGTGGGACAGAAGCAAGCCCTTCAGGACCACAGGAAACCAGGTCGTTGAACATCCATTTGTTTCTCTCCTCAACAGAGGGAAGACTTTTCTCACAGTGTTGCCCTGGAGTGTCAGGGAGCGTGAGCAGGTGCTGTAGGCAAGTGACCTAAACACTTTTAGTCTTTTCCATGTGGCCCTTCTTCATTTGTACTTGCCTGGTGTGCTATCTGCTCCCACCTGGCTTCTGGAGCCCTCAGAAAGGTCCTTTGGTCTATTTTTGTCTCCATGGAGGAGCAAAGTCCTGGCGCTTCCTGTTTCTCCACTCTGCTGATGTCCTCTCATGGGTATTACTTCTGCACATTGGCATATTTACATATATGCATGTCAGTGTTGTAAGTGCAATGACTTCTTTTGTATCTTTTAGTTGTATCTGTGTGTCACGTCTGAGGCTTGTTGGCAGACAGACCAATAGGAGTCATTGGTACAGGGGTATTGGCAGCAGTGGACACTGTGGCCCTGAGTACTTATACTGAAGGGATGACGGGGAAGGTGGTGGGGTGTAGTGAAATGTAGAATGTATGTTCATGAGGGGTGTCACCAAGCAGGGACAGTTACCTGTAATGGAATCGTACTGCTAGAAGAGATCAATGACAGAAAACCTTCTGGGGAAAACTCCACGTTACATCAGCTCTTTGCAGACTGGCGCCTTAGATGCTGAAGTCAGAAATCTGTTTTTAAACATACATCTTCCCTGGAAGGACGTTTGGTAATTCTGAGAAGTCACCTAGTCCGAACTGAAAATAATCACTGAAAGTATTTCAAATATAAAATTGAATTAACCATTCACTAAAACAATTCTGCAAATTAGAGAGTTTAAAAGGAAGATAAAAATTCAAAATGTGATTGATTGGAGAAGTCCTGTATGTAGAGTTCATTATTTTTTTTTTTTTTACCAACACATACTCCCCCTGTTCCAGAGTCTCTAATTTTGATAAACACAGATGGGTTTTATCTAAACACTGTTCAGTAGTTACCATATGATACTTAATGTGGGGCAAGGATTTATATGCTGTGTTACCAGGAAGGCCTTTCCTTTAGGACTCTAGCTTTCGTAATTACTGAGGTGTGGATCGTGGAGACAGAAGTTACCCAGGCGATGAGTGTGTGAAAAACATAAGGGAAGAGTCAAATTGAAATAAACATGAGAGAACTCCATCTCCAGAGAGCCAGTATCAAAGTAAGAAATGTTGGAATGTCTTGTATGGAAGCTGAAATCTTCTTGGACATCATCTCTCCTGACTGGAGAGAAGACTTAAAACCGTCGTGACTCTGGGACAGTTTTTAACTTGTTTTCAAATCTCACTCAAGAGCAGAGATTTCATAATGGGAAGAAATCAAACAAATCTATACAATGAGGCAAACTTTTTGACGACTACTCAAGACTTATCGACCTAAGGAGATACATACTATCTATTTAAATATAACTAACAACACCCAAACACACACGCGCACATGCACAGTCTCACACACACACACACACACACACACACACACACACGTATATGTGGCAAAGTTGTGAAGCCCAACTACAAACTTTCTGAACATCAGGGGGAGCATGGTGAATGAAACCCCGTAAACGTAAAGGACGTGGTGAAGTGTTTAGCTTGTAAGGAAGACCATTGAACACAAGATGTGTCCTGAGGAGATACCTTACAGATGCCAAGAATATTGACAAAGGCTTTACCTGGAACTGAACCCTTACTTAACACAAGAGAAAACACAATGGATAGAAACCCTAGAAATGTAATGAAGGAAAAAGGAGTTTTGGTTTTAATATACACTTCATGAAAATCCAGAGTCTTTATAAAGGATAAAACCTTGTAAGATGTTGACATTTGGCAAACTATAGAATGAAAAGTCAAATCTGAACAAAATCAGAGAATGCACAGCCGGGAGTAGTGAGTCAGTACCAGTTTTCAGGCATGATTCTAAAGCAGAGTGTTTATTTAGAGGAAAATCCAAAGTTGGTCACGGAGATCACTTACATCAGGGTAGACGTAAGGGGCACTAACCCTTCGACCTGTGAAAATCTGTGGGGATCTCTTGAATCCCCAGAACGTAAAACCCTACCTGCTTTTCTATGGAAATAGCCTATTTCTGAGCTGAAGCCTTACCTAGGTCATTACCAGTCAATCATCCCATGTTTTGCTTGTTGTCTGTATTATAAGTGGGATTGTTATAATTAAGTAAGCTTGAGAAAACAAAGGATGATGGAGGCCATAATGCACACATATTTGCAGTAGTTCATTGGAATTATATTTTTATAAAATCTGTGTATAGTGGACACACTCTGTTTGGACCCATGTTCTTGAATGGTCAACTGTATTTGTAAGACGCTTGAAAGGATCAAGGGATAGTGGATGTCTGAAGAAGGCTAATTATTCTCTTTTTTCCTGTTGACCATATCTAAGGGTTTTTTTTGACATGGCATATATTATGAATTTTCCTCCTAAATCTTCTCATGCTATGGCTTTATTGCTTATGTCATGCAAAATTATTTGATTGTTGTTGTCTCACAGACATGAGGGTCTCTTTTATAATGGGAAATTCATGCTTACGAGCTTCTCCTTGGAAGATTAAGGACAGTGTTCTGGACTATATATGAAGGAGGACTCCATGGGGATGCTTTTTCTGATTGCCATAGAAGAGTAGTATCAGTCACCAGGAGCTCTTCAGGGCATCATTCTTTGCATTAAAACTACAGAAACATTCTGGATTGACATGTTTTGGCAATTAGTGTTTTGCAAAAATACGGTAGCAGCTCATAAATATCTGTGTGTATCTTCATAATAGTACTTGTTCCGAGTCAAGAATATTAGGTCTGTAGTTGAAAAGAGATTTTACAGATACCTGAGGAACATATCGCTAACTCTTCTGTAAAAGGGTGAAAGATTCATGTCAGTCTACTTTGACTCAGTAATTAGCATTAGTTTGAACAGTGTGGAATGCACAACTCACAGATCCATCCATCAGAGGAACAAGAATGGTTCTTGAAAGATTCTAATATGTATTTACCAAGGATCATACAGTGATTTTACAGTGGTTTGTTAAGGGTACATTTGAAGTGAATATATATCCCTTAATAAGCCTGGATGGATTTTAGTATGTGAACTCTGATTTATAATGAGAGAAGTGGTATCCGAATCCACCCTTAGCCTGCCCCATTGTCATCAAGGTTGCATGTGAACGGACAGGAACACAAAGTACACTTGACCCTTGTACAACATGGGTTTGAACTGTGTGAGTCCAACTGATAGACCGATTTATTTATAGTACACTACTGTGAATGTATTTACTCGTCCTCTTGATTTTCTTAATATTTTCTATTCTTGAACTTCCTTGATATTAGGAACACCATAATAAACACCTATAAAATATCAAGCATATATATTTTAATGTTTTTTATTTAATTTTGAGAGATAGAGAGAGATAGCGTGAGTGGGGAGCGGAGGTCAGAGAGAGAGAGAGAGGCACAAAATCTGAAGGAGGCTGCAGTCTCTGAGCTACCCGTCAGCACAGAGCCTGACGCAGGGCTGGAACCCACAAACCGTGAGATCATGACCTGAGCCGAAGTCGGATGCTCAACTGACTGAGCCACTGAGGCACCGCTCAAACATATATATTAATTGACTATAGCAGTTGCTATTAAAATGACATGGGGGGGGCGCTTGGATGGCTCAGTTGGATGAGTGTTCTGCTTTGGCTCAGGTCAGATCTCATGGTTTGTGGGTTCCAGCCCCATGTCCTTCTCTGTGCTGACAGCTAGCTCACAGCCTGGAGTCTCCTTCAGATTCTGTATCTCCCTCTCTCTCTCTGACCCTCCCCTGCTCGCACTCTCTCTGTCTCTCAAAAATAAATAAGAAATATATTTTTTAAAGTTACCAATTAAAAAAAAATAAAATGACATTGGGGCGTCAAACTTTGACACAGATTGTCAACTGCGTGCCTGATGGGTACAGGGAACCCCTGCTTTATTCAAGGGTCACTTGTACTTGTTTAAGCAGTAGGGTGATTTTAGAAATAATCTGTTCCCAGTGGCCTTAACTTCAAGTTATTTGAACTTATGTTGCCCAAAGTTTCCATATTATATCTTTGCTTCCTTTTTGTAAGTGCTGGGGCTTTAGGAGCTTTTAATCAGGAGGACCCAGAAGTATTATTGAGAGTGTGGCTGAACAATTTCTTGCTGCCGCTGTCTTGGAATCCATTGTGTATAACCAGGCTGCTGCAGGGAGTTTGAACTGAAGCTAGCTCCACCCAATAGCAGACTCACTAGACAACAGCCCTACCATCTCAAGTAGATAGAAGTTCCTGATAAGAATTCCCCATAAGCATTTAAAGAAGAAAGTCTACTCTCCTGTGTTTGCCTCCTGCATCTCTTAGAGAAGACCCCTGCAGGGAGCGGCTGCCATGCTCCACTCCTTTTGCTGCAAATTATGCATTTGAGACTGAGCCCAGGCAATCCAAAGTACTCCTACCATGCACCCCAAAAAGCATCTGCCGCAGTTCCTGTCATCCTATACCTGTACTCAACCTTGACCTCGCTGTCTTACCCCTCATGGCAAAGTGTATACGTCCAACATGGTCCATGAGTAGTAAATGATTTCTTCTTTGTTGATTGAACCTTGGCTCATGGAATGATTCACAGCGGTTCTACTTAACAACTGCGAATTGAACAAGTCACCACAGACATAAGAAGTCACAGAATTCTCAGTCGCTCTTTAAAGTCTTAACCTATGTGTTGTGTTTTGTTCTTTCCTAGTGTGCTTTTTGTCGGCATCTGTCACCCATGTTATTGAATGGTCAGCTGTATTTCTAAGACGCTTGAGCCTAGAACCTACTTCTGATTCTGTGTTTCTCTCTCTCTGCCTCTCCCTGCTCCTGCTCTGTCTCTCTCTGTCTCAAAAATAAAAATAAAACATTAAATAAATAATCAGTCAGCACAGAGCCCGATGCAGGGCTCGAAAGCACCAACATGAGATCATGACCTGAGCCAAAGTCAGAGGCTTAGCCAACTGAGCCACCCAGGTGCCCCATGGGTTGCTCTTTTTAATGTACCCTGTAGAACACCTACAAATTCCTATCCGTTTCTCCATTATCACCACTTTTATTGCAATGAGCTGTGATTTCATGGGATCCAGGACCTCCTTTGCCTGGGTAAAGAGTACAAAATCCTCTCATCATCTCCAGTACATGTATATCATGTGCTTTTTCACAGTTAAGTGTTCCTTCACCCAGTTATTTCCCTTGGAAGATTCACCACAGAAATTTAAGGTAAACCATCATACATATTAGAATTTCTTTACCTGGTTGAACCTTAAGACCACCTCCACCCCACCCCGGCCAGGGACATTGCAGAAGGGAATGCTACAGGTCACCTGATTTTCTGCATTGAATCATGCCAATCATACCCTTGGAAAATATTTGACGACATGAATTGAATAGTTTTGGTAAGATTTAATAGATGGAGGCAGAGATGAGAGGAAAGAAAGAGACCAAGTTATGGAGCCAAGAAAGCCTTTATTGGGACCTTCGATTCCCGGGCGAGGGTCCCTGACTCCGGGAGTGGGGAGTCAGGGAAGTCGCATCTGGTAGGGGAGAGGCGGGTTTTTTTTTTTTATGGGTGATGGGGTTGGGGGTTTGATCTTGGCAATGCAGATTATCACATAAGGGCATTTCAGGGACGTGGCTCAATGAAATAGGTTGCCTCCTCTGTCAGGGTGATGGGAAGCTGGAACTTCATGACTGGCAGTTTTCAAATTGGCAAGGGACCTTCCAGGTCTGCAGGTGGGGGTGGGGGTCGTCGGTGCACTTGCTTTACTCCAACCCACAGCAAAATGGCCGCTTGGACACCATCTTAAGGTAAGTACTACAGTTTTTATCCCATTTCTTGTGTCTCTTTCCTGAGTATCTTACGATGTGGTGGAAACATAGACAATTAGGCAGGAGCCAAATCAGGGTCATGTGATTAGAAACTATTGGTAGGAGATTATTCTCCATGGTTTTAAGTTTTTTCATTTGTCATAGTTAGAAACATTGAAAATTCTCATTCTATCATTCCACTTAGGTTTGTGTATAAAAAAGCTTTCTAATATAATGATAGTATCTTGCTCTTAGATAGAGGACAGGGTTGTTTCTTGGACACAAAATATGTGTCTGCGCAATCGGCAAAGTTTCCAGCACTTATGCTAGATTTTCCTTAAGATACTGGGGTTTCCTATGCTCAGGTCTCCCGTATCCACTGCATGTGCAGATTCTACCTGTAGGAGTTGGGGCTGGGGGCTGAGGAGTGATATTAGAGCGATCTTGGCGTCTATGGTGTTCACTAAGTCATGAGCAAACATCCTATCTGCAGCCAGAATTTCAAAATTATTACAGACCACCTTGTTACACTATGGAATGTGTAGAATCAATTTTTAGAGTTCTCAGATTATCCATTGACTTTATCGAAACAAAGTAGATACTCATGGGATGGGTTTGTTTCTCCTCTTGTTTTAGCATCTGTTTTGTGATTGAATTGTACATATATGTGATATCATATTATTATTATCTTTCTTTGACTTACGTCACATAGCATAATACCTTTTAGGTCTGTTTACTTTTTTACAAATGGCGAGTAGGAACAACAAAAGCAGAAACACCAGCAGAGTGGAATGGGGAGGGAGCATGGGCAATATGGGTAAACAGGATTGGGAAGGACAGGCTTCCTAGTATGGAATTAGTCCATCATGCTGATACGGGATGCAACACAGGGCTTACATTCAGTGGTATTATAACAGCACCGTATGGTGACAGGGGGTAGCTCCCTTGTGGTGAGAGAATTAATGCTATAGAGTTGTCAAATCACCAAGCCTGGAGTTTTCAGGATCATCAGGCTTGGCTGGGATAGAGCCAAGAGGGCACTGTGCTGCTTCTGGGAAGAAGGCAGGCCAACGACCTGGGCTCAGTCAGTGTGGCCAAGTCATCTGACTGGAATACACAGAGGGGGAGATCAGTCACTACACTAGCACTTTCTGACAGGCCAAATTCTCGGACATGCCGGTGAACTAAAGCCCTGGCTGAGCTCCTTCTCTGTGATGGAAAAATTTATCCCAAGTCAAAGAACAAGATATGGCCACGAAGGGACATTTAAGTGAAACAGTTATTAGTAACATGCTTGGAGGAGAATTTAAGGCAACAAACACTCATAAGGATCCTCTCTGGGCTGAGAAAAGAATAGTGTGAATGGTCCCAGGGAGGTACAGCACTTAAAAAAGCATCAAACAGAGGTGAACAGTGCAGTGAACAGACTGAGGGGCACCTGGGTGGGTTAGTCGATGAAGCAGTGAACAGCACTATGGCAGTTCCTGGAGGAAAACAGACATCCATATCCAGGAGTATCAAAATGGCAAAAACAAACAACAATAACAACAGCAAACACACAAACAAAGAAAACTATTCGCTGCCTTTAGGAGACTCATTTAGACATAAGGTTTAAGAGTCCTATTTCAATCCTAGCGACTTGTGCATTTCTAGACATAAAGTAGAAATCCTTTTTTTTTTTATTGTTTCTTTCTGTGAGAGAGACAGAGTACGAGCAGAGGAGGGTCAGAGAGAGAGGGAGACTCGAAATCCAAGCAGGGTCAAGTCCCAGAGCTGTGAGCACAGAGCCCAACGCAAGGCTCAAACTCACTGACCCTGAGATCAAGACCTGATCTGAAGTCAGACGCTTAAGCAACTGAGCAACCAAGCACCCCAGCGGCTTTCTTCCCTAGTTTTTAACTTGACAATATATCATTGTATATGTAGTAGAAGGATTCCTAGTCTTGTTCTTCTCCTAAACTGGACATTCCTTTCAATGTTATGGTATTTTTTATTCTGGTTTCCTTCTTATTCATGTCTTTTTTTTTTCTAAATAAATAAATTCAGATGTTGCTTTGCTATTTCTTCCTCTACTCAATTTTAGCTGTCTTCCTTTTCTAGTTCCTTTGGGTGTCATAATATTTATATGAATATTTTCCTTATCTGAAGCATTTATAGCATTAAAAAATAGAAAAATTGAAAGTCGTAAAAATCTTAGCAGAAACAATACAAGCATTGACGAAAATAATACAAAAGAAACGTGAGGATACTTGAGGGTTTTCTATAGATCATGTCATCTGTGGTCCGAGATAGTTTTCATAGTTTCTGGCCTCTTTTACAGGAGTGTGTTCCTTTGATTTAGTAACCTAGTAATGCTGGTACCACAGAGAGTATTTTCATATATTCCCCTCTCTTCACTCCTCAGGAATTCTTGTGGAGATATAAAGTCCTTTTCCTGAAGTGTTTCAATGATCCAGTGACATGATCAGACATAGGACTTTTCCTTCATCGGAGTTAGTTTGTTTTTTCTCTGTTTGTTTGTTGTGGTTATTTTTCAGTTGCCCTTTCAGTCTTCTTCGTTGTTGGCAGCAGTGATATTTTTTCATGATAGAGTACAGTTGGC
>PJEM01018177.1:0-19569 GCA_004023845.1 Helogale parvula
GGCAGTCCTGGCAGGGTTAATCTACCACATGTAAGGGCAGTCGTTGTGTTAGAGATGCAGCCGTTGATGCTCACAACTGCGGCTATATTTGGGAGAAAGCTAGCCATGGAAAATGCCAACTCTGCCCCTTTGCCAGAGCCAATCACTCCAATGTTTGGACCTTTAACCTAGAGATTGAAGAAACAGAAGACAAACAAGGAGAGAGAGAGAGAGAGAGAGAGAGAGAGAGAGAGAAACAGTATGATTGTTAATGAGATCGCAAAGTCCTCAATAAAGAAAAAGCATATAGGTGTTTATCAGATAGCTTATTTATTTATCTATCCATTCTTGAATTCATTCAACAGGTATTTGTTATAGATACTTTCCAACCCATTAGTACCACTTTCTTTTTTCACTCTCTCTCCTGGCCCTAAGGAGTTCATTTGAAAAACATTTCTCTCTACAATCCCACTCACCTTTGGGTGACTTTGCACAAATTTAGCTGCCTCTTCAAAATAATCTAAAGTTAAGTCTTTCATGATCGGAGGTAGATCCTCATAGCCAAAAAATGGCAAAGCCAGAGTAGCAAAACCTCGACAAGCCAGGAGACCAGCTCGAGATTCATTTAATCCTCCATCACCAAACATATCAATCAAACCAGGAAAAGGACCATCTCCTATAAACCAGGAAAGAAGATTCATCTGGGATTAGACAACAGGACATTTAATGGAGTATGATACCCAGTTAACATTTTCTAAATCAAATTCTAATTGTATAGTTTATATTTTTTCTTTTAAAAAATTTTTATTACTTTTTAACATCAAAAACATTTTAAATCTTTTTTCTGTTTTAAAGCATTCACCTAGGGGCGCCTGGGTGGCTCAGTCAGTTGGGCATCTGACTCTTTGTTTCAGCTCAGGTCATGATCTCAGTTTGTGGTTCAAGCCCCATGTCGGGTTCTGTGCTGGCAGTGTAGAACCTGCTTGAATTCTCTCTGCCTCTTCTGAGCTCTCTCTTCTCTCTCTCTCTCTCAAAGTAAATATACAAACTTAAAAAAATTCACCTCATTGCCTTGAAAAGAAAACATCCGTTTTGGCTGAAATAGTTCTATTGTTGTGGTTGAAATAGATACTTGTTTTGGCCATCTTGAAGCTATAAATGTAAAAATATTTCTATATTTTTCCATGAATAAATCACTGGAAAATTGGGAAAAATATGTAAATTTGCATAAAAAATGTGGAAAACGTTTTGGTTTGAAGTGTAAGTCCTGATTAACCTAAACAAATAGTTCTGGCAGCCTTTGAGTTATGAAACTATAATACCTCATGAAGAAGAAATCCACGGGGCGCCTGAGTGGCTCAGTGGGTTGAGCATCAGACTTCGGCTCAGGTCATGATCCCACAGTTCGTGAGGTCAAGCTCTGTATCTGGCTCTCTGCTGTCAGTGCTGAGCCTGCAGATCCTCTGTCCCCCCTCTCTGCTTCTCTCCTACTAGAGCTCTCTCAAACAAATAGATAAACATTTTTTTTAAATGCAACTTGGGCCACCTAGATGGCTCAGGTTAAGCAGCGTCCAACTCTTGATTTTGGCTCAGGTCATGATCTCACAGTTCATGAGATCGAGCCCTCTGTCCTAACAGGTTGAGATTCCCTCTCTCTCTCTCAAAATAAATAAATAAAATTTTAAAAAGCCAACTTTGAAGGGCCCTTTGAATTCTCAATGAGTTTAAGATACAGAGTTACCAAAATCCCTAAGTAAATGAAGTGTATGCTATGTTAAAGGTCCAATGATGGTGTAATATAGAATGAATAATATACATGGCCTAAGGGTCAAGGGCAGGCTGCCCCGAGATGGGCCACTGTAGTGTGAAGATTATTTTGAGATGGAAGGGGATCAGTGGAGTTCTGCTCAGAATATGCTATTTGGGCATGTGGATTATTTTGAGTTGAAAGCAACTGGGACCCTGTGAACTCAGGGGAAATGATTTTACCCCTCCCTTAACTATATGGGAAAATCTCAATTGAGGGTCTGTCCCAGAATAAGGGTTACTACCAGAGATAAATTTTATCTGAGTGGCCATCTGTATGGCAGGGCAAAAATCGACTTTCCAAACATCTGCTCTTTTTCTTATTGCCCTATGAATTGCATTCCTTCCCTATAAAGTCCTAGACCCCTAACCTTTTCTCCTTAGTTCAGGATGACATATATACTTCATATTGCCTGTCTTCGGAATTTCCATGTCTGAATGAATTCCCCATACATACAGAATTAAATTTGATCTTCTCCTGTTAATCTGCCTCATGTCAATTTGATTCTTAATCCAGCTAGAAAGACCTCGACGGGGACAGTAAATTCTTGTTCCCAGGCAGTGGAAAGGGAGTAAAATGTCAAACTCTTCTTCAAATATTGATCTGTTATTTCTCTTTCAACATTCCTATTGTAGATTATGTTATTCATTCAAATATTTCAAGAGAATTTCTCAGCCAGTTGCCTCCTAGTATTTCTCAGATCCATTCTTCTGTGTTAGTCCAACCAAAAGTGCCAGATAAATTTATAAGAACAAAATAAGAGGCAAGAACATTAGAATATAAACCAAATAAGAAATCTAAGTTCCAGTGCCAGAAGCGGTTTCTAAATTTTTAAACTTAGAAACAAGTTAAGGCATATCTGGCCACCAAACTAAAAGCTGGAGTGTACGTATTAAGGTAGTGATTTTTAGATGGTGGTTTTCTTAACATTTGAATATCTCATATCTTGATCTGCTCTTTTTAAAATTAGATAAATTTCATGCATTTCTGGGTTCAAGATTACTTTCAGAATGCCTAAAGCAAGCCATGAAAAAGACAACATACAGTTCCTCAAATTATTCCAGCAATAGATTTTTCCAACCACAGCCTTCAAAATACAAACCTGATTATCACATTAAAATAACTAAGAGTTTGTTTATTTTGTTTCAACTCAGTAATTTGACCCTCAGGATGTAAATTTGCTGGGATCTTATAGGATCTTTAAAAAAACCCTCCCCACCCCAACTATGAAATGTTTTATTTTTATTAATGTTTATTCATTTTGAGAAAGAGAGAGAGAGAGAACAGAGAAGGGGCAGAGAGAGAGAGAGAGAGGGGGAGAGGGAGAATCCCAAACAGGCTCTGCACTGAGAGGCTGAGAGCTGGATGTGGGGCTTGAACTTGCTAACCGTAATATCATAACCTGAGAGGAAATCAAGAATCAGATGCTTAACTGACTGAGACACCCAGGTGTCCCTGAAAATGATTTAAACCTCTCATTTGAAAGACTCTTAGTTGTTCCTAAGAATCCTGACACTTAAGAAAGATAAGCCAGACTGGGCTTTAAAAACACCACCACCACCTAACTATTGCATTCATTCATTCACTCAGCCCATGTTATTGCAGAGGTCCCAGTTTGGAGCTCAAAGGATTTGACTGCACCCTGATTTTAGCACCATCTAGCTGTGTGATTTGGTAAAAACACTTTAAGCCTCAGTTTACTCATTCATAATATAAATTGCTCTTTGATCTATGAAATGAGCAAAGAAGTGTCCTCATTATGATGAAGGTCTCTAAGGAATTAAAGTATGTCAGAAAATACAACAAAAGGTCATCTATATCCTAGTATGCAACCAAAATAAAAAAAAAGTGAACAATAAAGGTAATAGGACTTCAGTTATGTTGGATTTGAGCAGATACCAGTGAGATTTGTACCCACTAATCTCATCATTTTTACAAGAAATGATAACTAAAAAAGTTAAATTAACACAAAGCTCTGCCTCCTACAGGTAAAAAAATACTCACTGCTAGAAAGTTTACAGCAATTTTAGGCTTACTAGAATATGCCTATTCACTAGGAATCTGAAGGGTGGCAACTGGCAGAAAAGAGGTACCCGAGCAAACAGCATTTAAATTCCAGTCACCATTTAGAAGAGGGGCTGTTCCACTTGGTGTCTAAGCGACAAAATAATTAAGGCGCTCGCTCTATTTTTCAAATGATAAATTAGTTAGAAAAGCAAGCCAGCTTCCCTAAATCATTTTTCCTAAATCCATGCAAAGCCCTCTGCCAAAAAGACCTCACGCACCTGGGGGCAGCATGAAAACGCCCCGCAGGCGGCCGGCTTGCAGGCGGGCACGGCGCAGCTCCGGGCTGGAGAACCAGCGCTGCACCTGGGCAGAGGCCAGCGCCGGGCCCAGCGGTACCGCCGGATGCGGCGGCGCGTGGTGGACGGTCACCTCCACTTTGAGGGGGGTTTTCATCACGCCTCTTGGCATCTGGCTGAAGCAGGGATCCTCCTGGCCGACCGGCGTGAGGCTCCACAGGAGCCCCATGGGCTCCACGCCCGTGAAGTCGCCGCCCAGAGCCCGGTCCCTGGCCAGGTCCAACCCCCCGCGGCCGTCGGCCTCGTAGTGGGCCAGCGATCGGAAGAGGCGGCCTCGGTGGCTGACGGCCGACGCCCGAAGGGTCACCCGCTCCCTGGGGCCTAAGCCTTCCACTTTAATATCCAGGAGCTCGTCGGCCAGCCCCGTCTTGGGCGTGACTGTCAAGGTCGCAGCCTTCTGGGAGAGAAGGGCAGATGTGGACATTGACCTTCGGAACAGGAGTGGGGTCCTGGGGGTCCGGAGCACGGCCTGGGCAGGCCTCCACATGGCCCCGGGATCTGCGCGGCTTCCACTCTGACCAAAGACACGCGCCGGGCTCTGGTGGGAGGGTCTGCTCTCTGTCGGGCTGTGCAGGGCCGGCCGGGGACTGTCCGAGTGGGGCGGGGCCGGGGGCGGGGCCCAGTGGGGCCGGAGCTGGCGGAGTGGACCCGACGCCCCGAGCTGGTTCCTGGGGTGCCAATCAGCAAAAGGCTGCAAGAAGCGGCTACTCAGGAGGGCCCGGAGTCGCTCACAGCATTGGGTCCTCTTATAAGACCGCCTAAAAGAGGCAGGAGCTCATCCCCAGCCTACCGCTGGCCTTGGTGAGAAGCTAAAGATCTGTTGACAGAAAATCCTTGTCCTTTTCTGTCTTTAAACATCCCTCTCTGGCCACCAGGGGTCACAATTCCCTAAACCGAGTGGAAGGAGGCTACTTGTAATAGACTCTTTTCCTTCCTTGAAATTATTCTTAATTATTTTTGCCGGGGATTAAGAAAGACTGCCAAATTAAAGTTTCAACGTGTTAGATGAGGCAGCACTATAGGCTTATACACTAAGGAAATAGTCTCTTGTCTTGTGGCCTGGCACAAGTGTTAAAAACGTATGTTTTTATATGCAGAAAAAAATTACACCATGACTTTTGTTTTCAAGAAAAAGGTGCTTAACTCACAAAAGCGTATTTTCCCATTTATACAAATATATGTATGTATATGCAGCTAATATGATTCTAGAAGGGTATACTTCATTTTTTTGAGTTTATTTACTTTGAGGGAGAGACAGAGTGAGTGAGTGGCGGGGAGGCAGAGAGTAAAGGAAATCAGAAGTGTCAGAGGCTTAATGGACTGAGCCACCCAGGTGCACCTGGAAACATATGGTTCAAGCTGATAACTGTAATTAGCCCGAGGAAAGCCTGCAATTGGGTAATAAGTTAAGAAGGTTAAAGTTTATCTGTATTATTTGAATGAATGAAAAATGTATTGATATATATCATTTAAAATTTGTTTTCCACCGTAGAATTCTATCTTAATTAAAACACATGTGTAAAATAAGGTTAATTAATCCAGATGAAAACATTCCACTAAACTGCTGTGTCAAGAAAAAGGGATATATATATATATATCTTGAATTTTTATACAATCTTATTTTCAAATCTCTTACCCCATTTAGTGATAAAGAAGATTATAACTGACGCTCCTGGGTGGCTCAGGTGATTGGGCATCGACTTTGGCTCAGGTCATGATGTCACGGCTGGTGAGTTTGAACTCTGCAGCAGGCTCTGTGCTGACAGCTCAGAGCCTGGAGCCTGCTTTGGATTCTGTGTCTCCCTCTCTCTCTACCCCTTACCCACTCTGTCTCTCTCTGTCTCAAAAATAAATAAATGTTCATTTTTTTAAAAAAGATCATAACTGTCATGTGTCCTAGCATGGCCTTAAAAATATTTGCCAATGAAATCAAATGGTCATTGGACCAAGAATTTCTGCTTTAGAGCCATATGACAATCGTGCGTTTTTTGAAAAGTACTTGTTAAAGTCCCTCTGTCTTTGAAGATCTCCAGCTTTAGAAAAACAACCCCAGTGGGGCACCTGGCTGCCTCAGTCTATAGAGCATGCAACTTTTGATTGGGGTTGTGAGTTCAAGCCCCACATTGGGCATAGAGATTACTTAATAATAATTTTAAAAAAGAAAAACGTCTGTCTACAAAATCCAATGTAATAGTGGCCATGAATATTGGAGTTTGTACATCACTGCATATACCACCTGAAAAAACAGAATGTCTTCCACAGTTTTTATCTTCCAGTGTCCAAAGACCATTTAAAGATATTTTTTAATGTTTATTTATTTTTGAGAGAAAGAGAGACAGAGCATGAGCAGGGGAGGGGCAGAGAGAGAGACACACACAGAATCTGAAGCAGTATCAAGACTCTGAGCTGTTAGTACAGAGCCTGATGTGGGGTTCGAATCCACGAACCGCGAGATCATGATCTGAGCCGAAGTCAGATGTTTAACTGACTGAGCCACCCAGGTGACCCTCCAAAGACCATTTAAAATGAATGTGCATAATAGCTTAATCATGGTATTTGGAAGAATTAATAAATCTTTGTGAATTGGCTAAAACTTGCAACAGGTTTATATGCTGGGAGCTGCACTGGCCTTACTGGATGACACTGGTCACAGTAAGGAAATGGCAGACGTGCACAGCTCCTGCCATGAGAGGCAGAAACTGGTATCTCCTTCTGCTACTACGGCTCATGCGAAATTAAGCCTGTTGCTATTGAGTAGGCCTCACAATGTTCCAAGTCAGACCGATATTCCCCACACAGATACCTCATGGGAAGAAGCATATTCCCACCTCTATAAAGAGGAATAAACAAAGCATTGCAGATGTTTGTTGAAAGGCTCTTTTAATCAGCCTCACAAACTTAAGACATAGAAAATGAAGGGGGTTAAAGAACAGAAGATTTACTATTAACTCTGGCCCGGAGAAAAGAGCCTAATTTAGGAATAAGAAACAAACAAGAGCCACCCATAAGTTACTGCGCATATCTATGCTAGTTGGTGCCCAATTTGCGGATGGGTAAGAGTAGTTACAATTTAAACTCATACGCAAAGGCCAGCACATCTGGGGTGCCTATGGAGCTTACACCTTCAACATCAAAGAACAAGGTTGACAAAAGGTTTATTTACTAACCAGCCCGAATACATTCTTCCTTCTGTGAGCCAGACAGAATGACTCCTAGCCTTGTTTATGCCTGAATCTTAGCGTTATTGTTATAAACAAATGTGTTTGCTATCTGCTTCTCACTGAAAACATCCTGCTATCTTCTTAGTTGTAAGATTTACTACCAGTTCAAACAAATATGTATGTTACCTGCTTTTCACTGAGAATATCCTGTTATCCTATGATGTATAAATTACCTCATTGTAATTAGAGTAGTTCTGCAAAAATGCCTCTGTAAAACCTGTTTCTATACCCTATCTTATCACTGAGAATTATTTGTAGTAAAAATTCCACCTTTTATGTCATGTTAACACTTAAATCTATAAATAAAACCTGACAGGGCAGATATGATGCCGGGCTGGTGACCAAGAAAGAAACCCAGGGCTCTCTCTCAACTCATTTTTTCGCAGACACCATTACCTCCTTCAGGGGACCCTGGACCAGCTGGAGCTGGACTCTGCTATTTATACAAATATTTTAATTAAAAAAAATGTTTTTTTGAGAGAGAGACAGAGAGGGAGAGAGACAGAGTGTGAGTGGGGCAAGGGCAGAGAGAGACACACACAGATTCAAAAGCAGGCTCCAGGCTCTGAGCTGTCAGCACAGAGCCCGACTCGGGGCCTGAACCCACAGACTAGGAAATTATGACCAAGTGGAAAATGGATGCTCAACCAACTGAGCCACCCAAGCGTCCCAGGATTATACAAATATTGTTAAATGACTCGTGGCTGTCAAATTTGTATTTGTTTTCAAAATTGCCCATTGGTGTTCCTCATCCCGATGGAAGTACATTCAAGTCTATTAGCACACAAATGAAAGCAAAACAATGAGCTGAATATGGTTATATATTGTTTGTTTGTTTGTTTGCTTGCTTTTTTTAAAGTTTACTTATTTTGAGAGAGACAGAGAGGCAGAATCTCAAGCAAGCCCCACACTATCGTGTACAGCTGGACTCAGGGCTTGAGCCCACAAACCCTGAGATCATGATCTGAGCTGAAATCAAGTGTTAGACACTTAACCAACTAAGCCATCCAGGCACCCTGCTTTTGAAATCTACAAATGGGTGGCCTTATATAGTATGTCAACTCTGTGGAGAAAGTGACCAAATATCTTTAGTCCGTGTAGGGCATTTCTAGACTACTTTATCCGTAAGGGAGAAATCCTTACACTTAGAGATTTCGTACACGGAGATGGTTAGTCGTCATCCTCATGCTTGGCTTCTGGTGCTACCTTTTGGCCCTCACTTCTCTTGTACTCCCAGCCACATTCCTTATAACATCTTCCTATGATTCCCCCATCCCAAAGGCATCTCTAGCAAGGCAGAACCGCCTGGGAGTGAGTTAAAACAGAGGCTCCAGCATAATAAATTATTATACTACATTATTATACTACTGAATAACTACACTCAACACATATTTTTAGCAATTGGTCAAAATTAAGTTAGCTCTAAGGAACCCTTCTTTTCATTAATTAAGAATTAATGGGCAGTTGTATGGATAGACTCAAGTTGCTGAAAGATTTTTGTATGTCCCCAGCAAACCAGGTGATGTGTCTCAGAAAAATTTCCTTGCACTCAGGGAAGACCCTCTGCTCTGGTCTCTTCTGAATCTAGATACAGCTCAGTACTTTGCAATGAATTGAAGTAGACTGATCCTAATACTTCCCATGAGGAAGGTAACGGTAACAGATGATGCTGGGAGGTCTAATTTGGCAGGTATAACATGACAGCCAATTAGGAAGGCAGTGGCCCACGGGGCAGAGTCCTAAAAATCTGTTGTATCAGTATATCAACACACCATTTTGCATACAACAAATTGTTTTGTAAAGGATTCAGCTTTACTTTATAAAGTATCCTTTACAAAATTCAACATATGTAAAGGATACTTTATCAGTATGTTAGAAATTGCGGTCTCATTCATAAAATAAAAGCAAAGTTAGTATGTGAGGAATATCAGTGTCCCCAATCTTCAGATGGGGTTCAGAGAAAAGTCTTGAATACACATTCAGGAATGTGTACTGGCAAGAAGGAAGCAGAGTCCATTCATTAAGGGATTCAAGTGGGTATGTTCCCAAGGCTCCAGGGGTGGTGAACTAGGGTCCAAAGGGGACATGGAACTCTTGGCACATGGAAGCTGTCTTCAGAACCAGAACAGGCCAAAGCTAGCCCAGCAGTTGAGAGTTGGTCAGGCACTTCTTACATGTCTCCTTCTTAGGTTTAGATCGATCCTGTATTTATTGGGTAAAGTTCAGGGGAGAAAGAGATGGATCTGGGAGTAAAGAAAGGAAGGTTGCAAAGCTTGGGAATCCAGTAGGACCTGACAAGGAATCGGAGGTAATTATTTTGTTACCACAAGTTTCTTATGTACCCTAGGGGCTCCTGGCTCCCTCAGTTGGTAGAGCATGCAACCCTTGACCTCAGGATTTAAGTTCGAGCCCATCATTGAGTGTAAAGATTACCTAAAAATAAAATCTTGAGGGGCCAGGGTGACTCAGTTGGTTGAGCATCTGATTCTTGATTTTGGATCAGGTCATGATCTCTTGTTTCAGGGATCAAGCCTCACGTCAGGCTCCATGCTGACAATGAGGAACCTGCTTGGGATTCTCTCACTGCCCCTCCCCTGCTCATGCTCGCTCTCTCTCAAAATAAATAAACTTGCTATTAAAAAATTTTTTATTGTATATTTATTTTTAAGACACAGAGTGTGAGCAGGGAAGGGAGAGAGGAAGAGAGAGAGAGAGACAGAGAGAGAGACATAGAATCTGAAGCAGGCTAGAGACTCTGAGCTATCAGCACAGAGACTGACACTGTGATTGAACCCATAAACTGCAAGATCATGACCTGAGTGGAATTTGGATGTTTAACCAACCTGAGCCACCCAGGTACCCCTCAAAATAAATAAACTTAAAAAAAAGTTTCCTATGTGCTCTGGAAAACCCAGTTTAGATTTTTATTAATAGAATCTGGTCTATGATTCCAATGTCATATTTTGCTAGACTGTACAGATTTTTTGCCATTGAGGTGTTTATGGAAGAAAGTTTGAATTTGCTGCCAGGCATCTACCTGTACCCACGATTGTGCCTTTGGCTCACCTCCATGGAGTAATGGTTGGCCTAAAACTGTATGCACAGAAGTTCTGCAAACAGGAAAATAAGGTGGTTCAATACAATGACCAGTTCCTGGGTAATAGATTATCTGGGGTCTGTCTTTCCCATGGGCTTCTAATCGTTCAGAGGCTATCTGAGCATAGAAGTCACTCTTCCAGTTATGATCATCCATGCCAACAATAAACAGGAAGGGCCCTTGGGCCCTTTCCAATGGAATAATACTTTGGGAGTTGGGTTCCTCCAGTGGATTATCCCAAAAATCCATAAAAATCAAAACTCCTGAGTCAGTCACTACACATTTCCCTGGGTCACTGCCAAGACTGGGAATAATCATATCCTTGTAATGTAGAGGAGTCACTGTGTTGGCCACACAAGAATTAATAAGTACAGTGGCTGTGATGCCCTTCAAGAAAGAGGCCATTGAGAGACACAGGTCACCTCCTTTGGAGAAGCCAAGAAGCCCAACACCAGGGCCTTTCACCTGAAAAAGAGAGAACAAGCCTCGAATTTGTAAATGGAGGACATAAGCAGGGATTGTATATTGGCTAGCTAGGTTTCTTAAACGTCATCTGGTTACTCTATTTAATGCAACAATCCACAAAGCTCAAGTGTGTCTTCTAATAAGCATACCAGTTGATTTCCTAGTACACAGGCCTTCTACTCGTATTTATGGCAGTTGGGTCAAGAGTAGACACAGAGACCCATACACCCCATACTTAAATATTTAAAAGTTATTAAACAAACCATTGAAATATATTATTTTCTCCCATCTTGATCATACACCTTCATAACAGTTTATAATATCAGGCCCAAATTTGCAATCTTGGAACGCCTTGAAGTTCTGTACTGGAACGTGGCATTGGGGAGAGCTAGCCCCAGTCCTCGGTCCCTGGCCCTGTTCCTTCTCTTCCCATCTCTGGCTCCATCATGTATCTAGAGGGGCCTCTCACACATGTATATGGACACCCCTGTCTCCATGTTTAAGGCCTAGGTGTATTCACATTGAAAGACCCAGAGAAAAGGCATAGGGCTTGGAAGAAGGGTCAGTGCTAAGAATTCTGGGATTCCAGAGGACAAGGGAACAAGGGTATGCTGTGTATGTGTGTTGTGTGTGTGTGTGTGTGTGTGTGTGTGTGTGTGTGTGTGTGTAAGGCACATGGGGTCCAGGTGGATACATTCCCTGGGCTCCTTGGACTCCTCACCCTGTGGGCAGGGACTGTGACTACCTAAAGCAAAAGGTCCAGGACAGAAGCCTCTCTCGCCCAGGTCTAGGCACAGAACTGAGAGGATATACTGGTCTCTTCTTTTCTCCCTGAGTCCTTATCTCCCCTAATAACCCAATAATCACAGTTCAAGGCCATCTCTGCTAGGAGATCAGTCCCTGAATTCTGACAGTGTTAGACCACCCTACAGACCTTGAAGAATATTTTCTAACATTTATTACTTAACATTAAAATACTTGGGTTTCTTTAAATCTAGAAAGTAGCAGAGTATGTATTCCATTTCTTCCAGTCTCAGGTAAGAACTTTCTCTACAAAAACATAATAGCATTATCACATTTAACAAAATAAATGATTCCTTCACATCAACCAACACAGTCCCTATTCAAATGTCAACAACTATCCTAAAACATCTCTTAAGAGTCAAACTTTTTCCTCTATACATTTACATTTATTTTTTTAATTAAATTAAAATTTTTGTATTTGTTAGAGAGAGCACAAACAGGGTAGAGAGGCAAAGGGAGAGAAAGAGGGAGAACTCCAAGCAGGTTCCATGCTCAGTGCAGAGCCTGACATGGGGCTCGACCCCACAACCCTGGGATCATGACCTGAGCTGAAATCAAGAGTTGGACACTCAACTCACTAAGCCACCCAACTACCCCAACATTAATCTTATAAATGAAAAAAAAAATTGAATCCCAGAGAAGGCAGTTGCCTTATTCAGGATTATAAGGGCACCTGGGGATAGATGGAGAACCAGAAATAAAGGGTAGTAACATTTTAGTACAACTCTTTGAATAGTGATGAAAAATGAAAGGAAAATCAACAGTTGAGTCTTAGGGATCGAAGATGGGTGGAAATGAAAATAATAATCCTAATAATTTTTGAAGGAACATTTGTGTCTCCGGGCACATTTCTAGCCCCAGTGTCCTGGTAGGGCTCTGGGCTCCCGTCCTGTGTCTGCTCTATTCTCTCTCCCTGACGTTTAAGCAAACAGCAGACCCACCTTTGGATGCTGCAGCATAAAGTCTACAGCTTCTTCAAAGTATTCCAGGTGCAGATTATCCAAAACTTCAGGGAGGTCTCCAAATCTGAAATAAGCCAAAGCAAGCACAGCAAAACCATGTCCAGCCAGGAGGCTGGCCCTGTATTCACAAAGGCCACCACCAGTTCCATACAAATCGATGATCCCGGGGAAGGGTCCCGCACCTGAAAAGCACCACAAATAATAAGGAACGTTAGACTCTCAAAAGACATTCTTGACTTTCAGATTTTGGCAGTCAGTGAAGAGAAGTTTCTAAAGGTTGGGGGTGGAGGACCAGGTGGAAAAAAGGACCCTTTTTAAAATGTGTCCTGTTTTTTTTTTCTTATTAGTACCTTCAGGGAGAAGGGAGGAGGGAACAAAATCCTTTATTTTCTCCAGAATTTTTCACATAACTTGCAAATATGTAATATATATTTCGAATTAGAAATAGCTTAGGATGAGATGTACATTTCCCTGAAATCTTCCTCAAAAAAAAAAAATCTACTTGAGAATGCTAACCGAACTGCTCAATGCTCTCTCTAGATAAGGGTTTTTTAGTTATGCTCCCCACCTCCTTGCATTCTCTGCTCCAGCCTTAAAGAACACAACCCCTAAATGTGCTCTGTTCTCTTTGGCCCCTGAAAATGTTATTCTCCCCTCTCCACTTTTAATAACCTGATGGGCCTTTCAGTTTTCAAACCAAAGTTTAGATCTCCCTTCCCAGAAGACTTCCCAGATCTCCCCCAAGGCTGAGTTGAGTCAGGTAGCCTTTTATATGTCCCCACCAGCATCCTGGGCCTGTACATCCCTTATCATAGCACTTACCAAGCTTCGAGGTGCAAGGATAGTTACCTGGGTCCTTTAGTAGGCTGTAAGTACAACGGGGACCATGTCTGACTAGCTATCGCATCCCACTATGCAGCATAGTCATTGGCTTAATACAGTTTTGTTAACACAACAACAACAACAACAAACAAACTGTATTCTTCTACATATTCACATAAGCTCTTGAAACAGAAAAGAATTTTTAAATGGGCCACAAATACTGAAATAGTTAACAAAAGATTGACCTGACTGAAATATCAAGTGATAATATGGGTGGGGAAAGGTTTTTTAGGGGGTGGGGATTCTCATTGAATCAGTCAGTATGATTGACAGAGCTCCTACTATATCCCTGGGGAAGCCTCTAGGAATATGGAGATACAGAGACGTAGAAGATCCGATTTCAATTGCAGGAGTTCACAGTAGACTGTGCAGCCTCTAGTTAAGGTTGTGAACTGCTGATGAGCTGTAAGAATACAGCAGGGCCTCTTGTTTTGGTGAATGACAGAATTCAGTTTATGGCTTCTCTGAGATATGGCAACTCCAGCATTTCTATATAGGAGAGGTTTCAGCCTGGAATTTGGTGGTAAGAGGTGCGGCAGGGGTCTTGTTTCTGGGCCCCGTTTACCTAGTAAGCATCTTGTTTTTCCTTAGACTAGAGTGTCTCAACCTTAGCCCTACAGAGATTTTGAGTAAGGTATTTCTTTGTTGTGTGGGCGTCCTGTTGCATTCTGCATGTTTCACAGCATCTCTGGCCTGTGCCCACTAGACACCAATAACATCCCCCCTCACCGTTTGGTTGTGACAACAAAAATGTCTCCAGGAGTGGAGGGAAATCAGCTCAGATTGAGAATCACTGACAGACTGTTTATGACGGAGGAAGAGGACCATCAGTTTGGGTTTCTTTAGGACTATGGGTGCCTGCCTCTAGGTTAGCTTCCTTGGGTGTTAAAGAAGAAGCAAAGGTCTCTCTTGCACAGCAGCATACCTCATTCCCTCTTGTTGGTATCTGAAATACAGTGGCTGGCATTTAAGATCAAGGCACTTTTTGAGGATGTTGAGTGCACTTTTTAGCATACAGCTGAGTGGCAGTGACTCCAGGAAGTGCCATGAAATTTAAAGAGGAAAAACTTCCAACCACAATGCATGACACGCTCTGGAGTGCGGAGATGAGTTTAGGGAACGTGTTCTCAGTCAGGCAAGAGTCCTCCCAGGATCTCGGGACTCCACCGATTCTCCAGAACAGCCTGGGACGCAAGGCACTCACCGGGCGGCAGGAAGAGCGTAGCGCGCACCCGGCCCTCGCGCACCGGCAGCCGCCGCACCCCCGGCCGCAGGAAGTCGCGCTCCAGCACCGCCTGGCCCAGGAGCCGCCCGGCCTCCGGCTCGTGGCCCTCGAGCACCTCCAGCTCCACGGCGAAGGGCGTCTGCACGTCCCGCTTCACCAGCCGCACCAAGGGCTTCTCGGGTTCCAGCGCCCAGAGCAGCCCCGTGGGCTCGAGCCCCGTGAAGCTGCCGCCCAGCGCGGGCGCGCGCGCCAAGTCCAGGAGGCCGCCGGCGTCTGCCTGGTACAGCGCGTGGGACCGGAAGAGCGCGCCCTTCTCGTCGCGCAGGGACGCGCGCAGCGTGACGGGCTGTCCCGGCGCCAGACCGCGCACGGCGATGCGCACGGGCTCGTCCCAGCCGCTGCGGCCCGCGGGCTCGATGATAATCGTCACCGCCATCCTGATTACTGTAGAACAGAAGAGGACGGGCTCCCCAGAGTCACGTGTCCGCCCGGAGTCTCTCCACTCACCGGGGAAGGAATAGCAGTTGGACACTTTATGAAACTCGGATTGGGTTCTCGGAAACTAAGCCGTTGTTTGACGTCAGCTAGTGTTTGAAAATCCGCTAGTGTCTGATCCGAAGGAATTTATCTGCTAAAATGAGAGTTCGTTATTTTGCAATCCAGTGCAGTAAGTGTGGAAATAGAGGTACAAAGACCGCAAGATTGGGAGAGAGACTGGCAGTTCCAAACTTGGAGTTTTAGACAAACATCCCAGGTGATTGTAATTCACGTGATCAGTGGATTCCATTGTCTCTCAATCCTTTACCAAGCATTTCCCCTAGAGCTAAGAGTTCCAGAGCAGGTACTTGCTGCTGGGGTGGGATCTACCTGGGTTCCAGTGTGATCCTGCTCCTTAAGAGCCTGGTGATCCTTAGCAAGATATGTAATTAAGCCTCTGAATACTGTGTCCTCATCTCTAAAAGGCATACTGTGATATTTGCATGGGCTAACATGTAAAAGCACTGCAACGATACACCTACAGTGGATGCTCAGTAAGAGTTTTGCTCGTCAATTCACAAATCTCGGCATTGGCAGTGTGAGGGTTGAGTTGTGTCTGAGTTCTGGCAGGAAACAAGTGGCATATTCCTGTTGGGTAGTTTGTGGAGAGTTTCATAAAGGGACCATTCTCTTTGCATTTTGCATTGACAAAAAAACAAACAAGGATGGCTGCAGCCCCTTGGGCCTGAAGGCTCAAGGGGAGAGGGCTGCCTCACAGGAGATGTAGCCATTCAGGTGGGAGGCAGGCAATCCACCTTGATATAGTAGGAGTGCGGAGAATAAACACCTTGATCTCACTCTCCTCGTGCCCTTCACATTCTTGCCAGTGCCTTTCATTAGCTGATCCCAGCCAGTCAGCTCTACCAACTTGGTTACACAACAGGGTGGATGGAACACACAGAAGATGTCCTCACTGGGCAATAAATATTTATAAGCTGAATACAAAGAAGCCAGTGTAGGTCCCAGTTCTCAGTGTTCAGTGATCTTTGACACGCTACCTCTTGAGTAACTGCTGCAGGGACTTTTAAACACCTGTTGCTTAAAGTGTTATCAGCTGTGAGCCATCTAGGACCACTCAGCCTACGAAGACTGTGTGGGCTGTCATAGCCACCAGCACAACTGAAATCTGCAGTCATATTTCAGAAAGGCAAAGTGAAAGGTGACTTCTCCCTCTCCCTTCCCTGATTCCTAGGATGCTATGAAGAGTTGCAGAAGTGGCTCCCAGGCACATGAGGGAAAAGCAGCTAAGGAGGAGGTCTTGGGTTGGCCATTCAAAAGTGCCTTCGGAGTGGGGAATTCTGCACTTAGAATATCCGTGGAAGTAGTAAGTATTGTACAGGCCAACTGCCAGGGTGACTTGCCCACAAGCTGAAAAAGAATTTGCTGCTCCAAGATGGGACTGGCTTCATACAAATTCTAATGTTTGTTGAGTGACTTGATGAAGTAGTTGTAGATTAACACCCCAATATGTGGCATACGATTCCCAATATTAAATATAAAACTTAATTTCTGTGCCCCTATTTTGATGGTAGGGACGTTATGGATAGACAAAAGCCTTTGCCTGATTTAGGGTAGAATCTTTCTGGCTACCCCCAAGATAATTATACACCCAGAAAAGTTTCTGAGAATGCTCCTGTGCTCTTCCACACTTCATAGGCCACTGACTTTTAGTTATAAATTCAATATGCAAAGGTTGAATTTTCGAAACACTGTCAGAGTTACTTCTGACCAGTATGTCATCAATGAGCAGTTTCACTATCTGAATTACACTTAGGACACCTGTTGATATACTGCCTTGTCAGATTAGGTCAAATGTTAGAGAGTTTAAATATCTTGGAACCAAGACTATTAGGTACGTCGCTGGCTGCCAAGTGAGAGCAAACGGCTGTTAATGTCTAAAATGTAAGTAAATAAATAATAAGTACATACATGCATATATATATATATATATGTATATATATGGATCAAAAGCAATGCCCTAGTAAGATTAATAAAATGATAACATAGTATTGTATCAATGCTAACTTCCAGGTTTTGATATTTGTAGTATGGTTATGTAAGGTGTTAACATTAAGGGAAAGGGAGGAGTGGCATAGGGAACACTGAACTATTTCTGCAACATTGTTGTGGGTCTAAAACTATTTCAAAATGAAAGGTTTAAACAAAACAGAAAAATATCAGAGAGTGATGAAATCACCAAAAAGGATACCATTGATCTTCTGTGCCCCATTTGTAGGGTCAGTAAAACCTGTCCACCTCAGATCCTTCCTCTGCCATATCTTTGAACATTTAGCCTTTCCCCCTTGGTTGAAGTTGCCAGGAACTTGTGTTCTCTCTGATCCTGTATCTAAAAATCCCATGAAATGCTTGAATATTTCCCTTGTCTAAAGCATCTAGATTTAGGCATATGATTTCTCTAGAGGAATCTGATATTGTAAGAAGTCTAGAGAGAAAGGGCATTAGGGCCACATGTCTGTCCCTCTGAGGGATCTTGTCCTTAGTCTTTAAGGAAAGGCTCCCTCCATTCAGAGAGATTTGATTAAATGGCAAGCATAGTTTTCAAAATAACCACTTGCTATCTGGGTACAAAACACAGCTATGCTCTTTGCCTGGTGAGACTGCTCTTGGCTCAGTTCCCAGAACTTTGAATTACAGAAGTTACCAAGTTGAGTGCTTACCAGGAATTTTGCCCAGTTTGGTGGAGCTGTTGGTGGGGACTTTGAAAGTTTAACTCTTTCATGTACTCCATCATTTACTTTTGGAATTAAAGTTTTTTGCGGGGGAGAGAGAGAGCATGAGTGAGGGAGAGGGGCAGAGGGAGAGAAGAATCTCAAGCAGGCTGTGTGCTGAGCACACGGGGCTCAATCCCATGATCCTGAGATCATGACCTGAGCCATAATCAAGAGTCAGATGCTCAAATGACTGAGCCAGCCAGGCCCTCTTACTCTTGTAATTTTATTAAATCACTACTAAGCAATGACCAGATAGTTTGACCCAGAAACTATTATATGAACAGAATGACATACTAGATCACAAAAATACAATTTTAACAGATTTCTTTTTTAAGGAAGCGCTAGACTCAACGTGCGGCTCCAACTTACAATCTCAAAATCAAGAGTTGCATGCTCTACAGACTGAGCTAGCCAGGCACCCCTTAAAATCTATTTTCTATTTGCCATGTCTCTGACCGTTCACCACCAGCACCATCCATGACCTGCGATAGCTTTGCTTATAACCATTTGGAAGAGCAGGAGGTAAATCTTTGAGAACCTAGCAATGCCAGTTTCTTTACATTTTAGTGAAACCAGATTATTTGGGCAATTGGGGCAGCCAGCCTCAGGGGGATTCAGATGGCCCATTTTATCATTCCCCATTCCTTCTGCTATAACTCTCCATGACTGCTATTGGTCTCCAACATCCCATACGTAGGATCATGGGAATCTCCATAATCTCATCAAACACAGAAAGAAACAGAGCATCTAACTCTTGGGATATCATATTCTGAGGAGAGTACTCACTGTGAGACCCTCTCTCCCCCAATTCAGCCTGGTCAATCTGAATGTCCTCTGCCCGGTCCTAGTAGCCGTTAAAACATAGATTTTCCAGAAGTCTGGTTGTATCTTATAGTGAGAGCTGGATTTCTTGGTGAACCATTAAGTCTCTTCTCAATAGTGTGTCTATTTTCTGGCCCTTGGAAGCTTTCTTCTTTTACCTCTATTACTGGGCAAGTTTGAGGTGATTTATGGAGAAGGACTAAATAAATTTGCCCTTGCACATCATGAGGAAAAGTCAGAGAATCTTGTCTGGGGAGAGACCAGCTGAATGCTCCCTGCCTGTTTAAATTTCATGAAAACCCAGGAAAAACAGATAGGAGATGGTACTCTGATTCCCTCATCTTTTTACCCTTAGTTTTAAACTCCAAATCTTCTCCCCAAATAGACTTTTCTCTCAAAACGTCACTGTTTTCTATTATAATATTGTCAGTATCAGTCAGACCCAGGTCCTGCTAACGGGAATTGTCTTTGCTGCCTAATGTCCTATCAGTGTTTCTTCCAGGTGCACAACCTAATTCTAGCAAACCTCATGGAGTACACAGATTTAGACTATATAGTATTGTTTCCACTGGTGGTGTTTTGAATCTTGAGTGTGGTCTTAAAATTGGACGTTTGGAATCTCTACCATAAGACATTGAACTTGTCTAGGAGGTAACCTGTCCTTGGCTAACCT
>PJEM01018178.1:0-19578 GCA_004023845.1 Helogale parvula
CACGCCCCATCTGCTCAGAGAGGGTCTGAGCATTGCCGAGTTGAGATGTGGGAGCCCTCGGCACCTCTGAAGGTCTACACTGCCTTCCCAGGTGTGCCCCCCAGTCATGCCCAGTCCCCAGTCAAGCCTGAGGGGGACTGGACATTAACTAGCTATTGGGAAGGTCATCAAGAGGACACGGAGGTGTCTGCGTGGCTCAGCTGGTTAAGCGTCTGCCTCTTTTTTTAATGTTTATTTATTTTTAAGAGAGAGAGAGAAGATGAACAGGGGAGGGGCAGAGAGAGAGGGAGACACAGAATCTGAAGCAGGCTCCAGGCTCTGAGCTGTCAGCACAGAGCTGGAGGCTGGGCTCCAACCCACAAACCTCGAGATCATAACCTGAGCCAAAGTCGGACACTCAACCCGACTAAGCCATCCAGGTGCCCTGTATTTTTATATATTTCTATATTCTTATTTTAAGTAGGCTCCACACCTTGGAGCACCTGGGTGGCTCAGCTGGTTGAGCGTCCAACTTCAGCTCAGGTCATGATCTCACAGTTTGTGAGTTCAAGCCCCGGGTTGGGCTCTGTGCTGATGGCTCAGAGCCTTCTTCAGATTCTATGTGTCTCTCTCTCTTTCTGCCCCTCCTCTGCTAGTGCACACTCTCTCTCTCTCTTTAAAAATAAATAAATAGGGGCGCCTGGGTGGCTCAAGCGTCCGGCTTTGGCTCAGGTCATGATCTCACAGTTCGTGGGTTCGAGTCCTGCGTCAGGCTCTGTGCTGACAGCTCAGAGCCTGGAGCTTGCTTCAGATACCGTACCTCCCTCTCTCTCTGACCCTCCCCTGTTTGCGCTGTCTCTCTCTGTCTCTCAAAACTAAATAAAAAACATTAAAATTTTTAAAAAATTAAAATTAAAATAAATAAATAAAAATAAACTAAAGAAAAAGTAAGTAGGCTCCACACCTAAAGCAGGGCTCAAACTCACAACCTAGTCAAAGAGACACATGTTCTACCTACTAAGCCCATGAGGCACCCCTACCATTGCAGATTTTAATTTGTATCCTTTGGCTGTGAAAAACCGTGACTACAACAGGGGCGCCTGGCGGGCTCCGTCGGTAGAGCCTGCCACCCTTGATCTCAGGCGGGAAATTCGAGCTTTACTTTGGGCATAAAGATTACTTAAAAACAAAATATTTAAATACATACGTACATACATACACCATGCATACGACAGTTTCTCTGTGTTCTTCAGGTCCTTCTAGTGCATCATCCAGCTGCAGGGCGGTCCTGAGGACCCCCCCAGAACATCTGTCACCTCCTCAGGCGCGGGCGCAGGAGGCCAGGCAGCGGCGGTGCCCAGCGGCCCGCGTCTTGCTGTCCGCAGACCCGGGCTCGGCGCGCCCCCTGGTGGCCACGCGGCGCGCTGCTCGCCGCGAGCCCCAGCCCGGAGCTTGCCTAAGTCGGGGAAACTGGAAAATTACTGAGATCATCAAAAACACATAAAAGAAATCGGGATGTGCACAGTCCGAAACCGCACAGAGAAAGCACCAGTTTCTTTTCATCTGTAACCAGTTCCTCACTTCAGTCCTTAACCATTTGTCTCTCAAACATGAGGCGACTTGTCACTTCTAACTAAACGGCCCCAGGATGTACCACAGGGACGCCACACAGCATGTCCCCAACCCCTGGCTGTAAACCCAAGGCCGCGCTGTTCCCTGCCCCTCCCTCCAGTGGCCATTGTTACTACATTGTCCACAGCGCGGCCTGGGTCCCACGGACAGCAGCCCCGAAAGGGCCCCCGGGGCAGGCCGTGTGGCCAGGGGACAGAGGATCTCTGTCTCCGGGCTCACTCTCTCTGCTTTGGTTTGAGTCAGGTTTCCGATTTCTGCAGAATTGCAAATGGGCCCCTGAAACTTTTCTTCTTCCAAACCAAGTAAGAGATTCCTCACTTTGGGGCGCCCGGGTGGCTCAGTTGGTTAAGCATCTGGCTTCGGCTCAGATCATGATCTCACGGTTTGTGAGTTTGAGCCCGAGTCGGGCTCTGTGCTGACAGCTCAGAGCCTGGAGCCTGCTTCGGATTCTGTATCTCCCTCTCTCTCTGACCCTCACCTGCTCGCACTCTCTCTCTCTGTCTCTCAAAAATAAATAAAAATTTTTTAAAAATTCCTCACTTTTCCGACAGACAAGCAGAGAGAATGAGGGTGAGGAGGGAGCCTGGCAGGGTTCCAGGGACCGAGGACCTCGCAGCATTGACACGCTGTGTGTGCTGAGGACTGAGGAGTCACCCGAGGCCAGGCTGTGTCCAGTGGGAGAGAGAAGCCCCCATCCGTTCTCTCCCCCGGAAGGCCTCGTTCATTGCCTCCGGGTCTCCTTGGCCTGACAAGCAGTCCAGCTGGCTGGACACAGAGGCCACCCCTCCTGAGAGAAACCATGGGGTGCAGAGCCTCCGGGACGCGCAATGCGTAAGACCCAAATGTGCATCCGTATGCGTCGGTCTTGTGTGTCTGCTTTATCTGGACGTGTCTGTGTCTATTTATCTGGTCTTTTGTTGTCTGTCTGTGTGTGTCTGTCGTGCACATGCACACACGTCCAGGTCTCTGAGTGTGTGTTTTGTACTCATGTGTCCATATGGGGTGAGGATGCCTATTTGTGTGTGTGTGTGTGTGTCTGTCTGTCTGTCTATATGTTCACACTCTAGGTATTTGAAACCAGCCTTAGAAGTTAATATTGAGAGAGACCATATACCTCTTGGGGACGGTGTTAGTATCTGGGTGATTATTTCTGGAGGCACAGGAGCTATCAAAATGCTTAAAAGCATGGGGCCGCCTGGGTGGCTCGGTTGGCTCAGGTCTTGATCTCACAGTTCGTAGATTCGAGCCCCGCATCCGGCTCTGTGCTAACAGCTCTGAGCCTGGAGCCTGCTTCGGATTCTGTGTGTCCCTCTCTCTCTACCCCTCCCCTACTCATGCTGTCTCTCTCTCAAAAATGAATAAACTTAAAAATATTTAATAAATAAAATGTTTAAAAGCAGGGAAATTGGGGCATCTGGATGGCTCAGTCAGTTGAGCATTTGACTTTAGCTCAGGCCATGATCTCGTGGTTTGTGGATTCGAGCCCCGCGTCAGGCTCATGGCTGTCAGCCTGTTGGCACGTCAGTTCAGAGCCCACTTTGGATCCTCTGTCCCACTCTCTTGCCCCTCCCCCCCTTGCGTTTTCCAAACATAAATAAATATCTTTTAAAAATGTGTAAATCCAGGGAAAAATCTGTATAGAAGGTGGCTGACTAGATAGCTAGGGGAATTCCAGTCCCTGCCTGAAGACTCCCCTCCGGGTTTTCCTTCGTGCCCCACTTGCTGCCGGAACAGACCATAAATTGTCCCCTCTGCTTCTGCTCAGGCCTCAGATCCCTGGAGAGTGACCTCCTCTGAGCGCACAGGTGTAAAACAAACCTTCTCCCTTCCGAGATCTCCACTTGGTTCTCCCGCCGGCGATCTAGACCAGGTTCCGTAACAATAATAATGAAAATATTAAGTGTCCTTTAGAGCCCTTTGCCTCATTACAGAAGCCCCAGAAGGGACTCCCACCCCCACCTGACTCGTTCTGTACAGCAAGACTCATTTTTCGAGTCTTTATTTTTAAAGAAAAATTTTTTTAATGTTTTTAATGTTTTATTTATTTTTGATACAGAAGAGACAGAGCATGAGAGGGGGAGGGTCAGAGAGAGGGAGACACAGAATCTGAAACAGGCTGCAGGCTCTGAGCTAGCTGTCAGCACAGAGCCCGATGTGGGGCTCGAACCCACAAACGTGAGATCTGACCTGAGCCGAAGTCAGAGGCTCAACCGACTGAGCCACCCAGGCGCCCCTGAAGAAAATTTTTAATGTTTATTTATTTTTGAGTGAGAAAGAGAGCACGAGTGGGGCAGGACAGAGAGAGAGATACACACAGAATCTTGAAGCAGCTCCAGGCTCTGAGCTGTCAGAACAGAGCCTGATGTGGGGCTCGAACTCATGAACCATGAGATCATGACCTGAGCTGAAGTCGGTTGCTTAACTGACTGAGCAACCCAGGAACCCCGAACCTTTGAGTCTTTTTTTTTTTTCTAAAATTTTAATGTTTATTTATTATTGAGACAGAAACAGCATGGGTGGGGGAGGGGCAGAGAGAGAGAGGGAGACACAGAATCTGAAACAGGCTCCAGGCTCTGAGCTGTCAGCACAGAGCCCACTGTGGGGCTCAAACCCACAAACCGTGAGATCATGACCTGGGCTAAAGTTGGTTGCTTAACCGACTGAGCCACCAGGCGCCCCACCTTTGAGTCTTTTAAAAAAAAATTTAGGGACACGTGGGTGGCTCAGTCGGTTAAGTGCCCGACTTTGGCTCAGGTCATGATCTTACAGTTTGTGAGTTTGAGCCCCGTGTCGGGCTCTGTGCTGACAACTCAGAGCCTGGAGCCTGTCTTCGGATTCTGTGTCTCCTTCTTTCTCTGTCCCTCCCCTGCTCATGCTTTCTCTCAAAAATAAATAAAACATTAAACAATTTTTAAAAATTTAACACCTATTCATTTTTGAGAAACAGAGTGAGAGTGGGGGAGGGACAGAGAGACACAGAATCCGAAGCAGACTCAAGGCTCTGAGCTGTCAGCACAGAGCCCCACATGGGGCTCGAACTCATGGACCGTGAGATCATGACCTGAGCCATAGCCAGACACTTAACCTACTGAGGCACCCACGCGCCCCTCATTTCTTCCAGTCTTGAAAGGGGGATCTCTGGGACACCTGCATGGCTCAGTGGGTTTAGCCTCCGACTTCCACTCAGGTCATGATCTCATGGTGGTTCGTGGGTTCGAGCCCCACATCGGACTCTGCACTGACAGCTCAGGGCCTGGAGTCTCCTTCAGATTCGGTGTCTCCGTCACTCTCTCTCTGCTCCTCCCTGGCTCACACTCTGTCTCTGTCCCTCAAAAATAAAATAAGAAACTTCTTTTTGTTTTAAAGGCGGGGGAGGGTGTTATCGCTGCACCTGATCTGTGTTGCTGACGGGGCCGTGCCTGTGAGCCTGAGCGGGGCCGGGAAGAGCTGAACCCTGAGCCCCTCACAGCCCTTGAACCCTGGAGTCCTGGAGCTGCCCCAGGTGAGTTCAGGGCGCGCAGGTGAATTCACCTGTTAGAGCTTCGGTATAGAAGCTAGAGATTTGCAGGTTCAGAGTCAGCTCCAGACTCCTCCCGGGGTCTCAGCTGTGCTCCCCGGGGCTGAGGCAGAATGTCTAGGACTAGGAGATGTGACATTGCCCAGGGAGAGAAGGAGGGGGTGGCGAGGGGGTGGGGCCGAGAGGGTGTTTCTCTCTCCTCCCCCCAGATGGAAAATCAGAGAGAATGCCTTATTCCAGGGGGAGGATTCGAGAAGGTACAGTATTCAGCAGACAGAATAGCGGCCCTCAGAGATGTCCACACCGTCTCCCTAGACCCTGTGACTGTGGGAGTTTGCAGGGCAAAGGGGACTTGGGTAAAGATCTCGGGACGGAGAGATTATGCAGGTGCTGCCTGAATGTAATCACGAGCTTGTAAGAAGGACGCGAAGGAGACGGGAACCTCAAGGAGCAAGGAACAGAGTCTGCCCCCGCTCAGCCTCCAGAAAGAACCAGCCCTTGGCGACACCTCGATTTCAGCCTCGCGAGACTCAGTGTGGACTTTCGGACTCCGGAACCGTTAGAGAATGCATTTGTTTTGCCCCTGCCCCCTTGAGAGGCTCCAGGGGAGGCCCCATCTCCGGGCCTTTTCCGACTTCTAGAACTGTGTTCCGTGCCTCGTGGACCCTTCCTCCATCGACAAACCCAAGAGTGAGGCAACTTCTCTTATTCTTGAGCTGTTTTCCTGTCCCCTGGCCATCTCTTCCGTGTTCCAAGCTCCCTTTGCTTCCCTCTTCTAAGAATAGTTTGTAGGGGCGCCTGGCTGGCCCCGTGGCTGGAGCTTATGACTCTCGATCTCGGGGTTGTGGATTCAAGCTCCACATGGGGTGTAGAGATCACTTAAAAAATAAAATCTTAAGGGGCGCCTGTGTGGCTCAGTCGGTTAAGCGTCCAGCTCATGATTTCAGCTCAGGTCGTGATCTCATGGTTTATGAGTTCAAGTCCCGTATTGGGCTCTGTGCTGACAGCTCGGAGCCTGGATCCTGCTTCAGATTCTGTGTCTGCCTCCCTCTTTTCCCCTGCCTGGCTTGTACTCTGTCTCCCTGTCTCAAAAATAAAGATTTTTAAAAAGATTGTAGTTCATGATGTGAAAACGATTTAGGGGCGCCTGGGTGCCTCAGTCAGTTAAGCGTCTGCCTCTGGATTTCAGCTCAGGTCATGATCTCATGGTTTGTGAGTTCAAACACTACGTCGGGCTCTGTGCCAACAGTGTGGAGTCTACCTAGGATTCTGTCTCTCCCCCTCTCTCTGCCCCTCCCCCCCTTTCTCAAAGTAAATAAATTTAAAAAAAAAGAAGAAGAAAATGATTTATTTACTTGTCTAATGATTCCACTGACCCAGACACAGGGTCTCACTCTAGGTCCAGCCCTGACTCCCCACCCCGCAGCCGTGGCTGGTGTCTGGCTCCTGCTAGAGGGGTTCGCTCTGGGCTTTGTCCCTTGTCCACCATGCAAAGGAGCCTGGGTTCCCTCCTCTAAGTGTAATGCAGAGTCAAAGCCTCCAGGCCGGAACTCAGAATCATTGGACTCTAGTCAGAGATCCTCCTAGAGGGTTGAAATGTGGCTTTGACGATTCACTACCCTGCTCTGGTCCTCAGTCTTCTCTCCTGTAAAATGGGAATTTGTAGTAATTGATTTGACAAACATACCAGACCCCTTCTGAATGCTTTACAGATACCGGCTCGTTTAATGCTCACGCCAACCCTGTGCGGTGGGTGCTATTTTCCCATTTTATAGCAGAGGAAACTGAGGCACAGAGAGGCTAAGCAAGCTGCCCAAAGTAACACAGGCAGCTGGGGGCAGGGTGGGATTCCACCCCGCTCTGACCCGTACTCCTTTAGCCTCAAGCCCTAGGCGGGGAGGCGTCCCCTGGTGGCGGGGTCGTGACCGTGGGTGTTTGTCGGGCCTCCCCACTGGGATGCGAGCTCCGGGGGCAGCGACGCCGTCTGGGGCACCAAGAGAGGCACTGGGTAAGCCCCGCGGAATGAAGAAGGGAGGCGCGGGGCGCAGGACGGCCGCATCCCCTGCTGGCCCCCCAGGCCCTCCCACCGCGCTCTGCTCGGGGAGCTGTGTTCGCGGCAGCGCCTCCAGCCCCAGCAAACCGGAGCCTCCGGGCGACGCTGGACCACAAGGAAACCGGGGCCTGGAAGGTCCGACGGAGCGGAGCCCGCTCGCGGCGGGGCACGGGCGCCCCCTGGCGGCGGAGTCCCGCCAACGCCGCGCCGCCGGGAGACGGGGGTTTGGCGGGGTGGGACCGCTTCAAAACGCTCTCAGAACTTTCCCGACGGTGGTCTGCAAAGCGGCGCAAGGCTGGGGGCCGTCTATCGGCTTCCAGACCTTTCTGACCGCGATGCACAGCAAGGAATCATTTCACACCAACATAGCTTCGGGAAATGCCACCCTGGACGTCATGATTTTTTAAAAATACTGTTCCTATTTTTAAATGCTGGTCAGGATCCTTTAAATTGATCCCTTGACCCTCTAACGGGTGCCCTGCTGCCCCATTGTTCCCCAGCTAGCTAAGAAAGGTGGACCAAAGGTGAGCACCCAGGCAGGACTCCCTCCAAACCCAGGGCGGACTCTCTCCGTGTTGTGCCGCCTCCAGGGTCCCTGCCTGCCATCCCTGACTTGCAGACAAGGAACCTGGGTTCAGGGAGGTGAAGACACTTGTTCAAGTCCATGCAGCTCGTTTGTGCAGTGCCAGGTTCGGCCTCACTTCTAGAGGAGAAAAACCACTAAATGCTCCTAATTTCACTGTGGAGTAAAGCTTAATTTAGTCCTTTCTCCATTTCAGCCCACAGGACTGAGCTGCACTGGCCGCCGTTTCCCGGTACTTACTGTACAATGGAAATGAAAGGCTTCGCAAAGCCGGCCTAACGTTCACTATGTAACAAAATGAATCTGAGATGGAGATAAAGAGCCTGTGTTTATTCTCCTTTGTGCAAACAACGTAAAGGCGACAAGGAAACAGCATCTTCTAGGCAGCAGTTGGTGGACCGTCCAGGCCAAAATCTGAGACAGGAGTTAGCACTGAAATGCTAGGTGAACTTGAACCTAGACCTTGACATTTGCATTTTTTCCTGTCAGGTGGCAACCAGCGGTCAGGAGCGCTTCAGACTAAGTTCAGGCTCTGAGGGTCCCTGGCCCCCAGCTGTGAGTACCGTGTGTGTGTGTGTGTGTGTGTGTGTGTGTGTGTGTGTGTGTGTGACCATCCTTAGGAAGTCTCAGCTGCAGCCATAGCTTCTCAGAGATGTATTTTTCCTTTTTTTTTTTAAGCTTGTTTATTTGAGAGAGACAGAGCGCAGGCAGAGGAGCGGCAAAGCGAGAGAAGGAGGGAGAGAGAGAATTCTAAGCAGGCTCTGCACTGACAGCACAGAGCCTGACTCAGGGCTCAAACTCACAAGCTGTGAGATCATGACCTGAGCTGAAACCAAGAGCTGGACGCTTAAGTGACTGAGCCACCCAGGCGTCCTGACTCTTCTTTTTAACCTTGTTCTGCTCAGCACCAAGAGATGAAGGATAATGAAAAGCCTTGGGTCACCCGAGTGGGGCGTCTAAAAGAGGAGCCTCACCACAAACTGGGGACCTGTGTGTGTTTCCCAGGGCTTCTGAAAGAAGTACTGCAAACTTAGTCACAACAGAAAATTCTTCTCTTGGGGCGCCTGGGTGGCTCATTCAGTTAAGCGTCCGGCTTCAGCTCAGGTCATGATCTCACGGTTCGTGGGTTCGAGCCCCTCATCAGGCTCTGTGCTGACAGCTCGGAGCCTGGAGTCTGCTTCGGATTCTGTGTCTCCCTCTCTCTCTGACCCTCCCCTGCTCACGCTCTGTCTCTCTCTGTCTCAAAAATAAACATTTAAAAAAATTTAATTTTGAGAGACAAATGTGAGTGGGTGAGGGATAGAGGGAGAGGGAAACACAGAATCTGAAGCAGGCTCCAAGAAAAAAGCCAAGAGAATCAGACCTCAGCAACAAAATCCTCTGAACCTCTGAACAATGCCAGCAACCCACTGCCTCTAGACTTACAGGAGAAAAATTGGGTCTGCTGTTAGTTGCAGCCCAAAGTTTTTATTTAAATTTCAAGTAGATCTATTTATTTTGAGTCAGGGACAGTGCAAGGGGGAGAAGGGCAGAGAGAGAGAGAGAGAGAGAGAGAGAGAGAAATACCAAGCAAGCTCCATGCTGCCAGGCCAGAGCCCAACATGGGGCTTGAACTCACAAAACCACAAGATCATAACCTGATCCGAGACCAAGAGTTGACATTTAACTGACGGAGCCACCCAGGCGCCCAGCTCCCCCGGCCCAAAACATCTATAACTGATACACTTGGTCAAGATACGTAACCTGTCTCCCCGGCCGGAATGTACGTTCCGTGCCGGCAGAGAACTTGACTTTGTTCACACCGCGTGCCCAACCCTTCCCGTCCCAATTAGTGGCACCGATGGAACTCGGGCTTAATGTCCTTCGGCCACAACCTAACAGCACCTTCCTCTTGTGTCCGCTGATGGGGCTGGACGCCTGAGCACACCCTCCACGGAGATGTCGGCGACCGTCTCCACCGACAGCTTCCAGGCCGCATTCTCACCCCCCTCCCCACTTCCCCTGGGAGGCTTTCATCAGACCGCTGGCTCCCTCGCCCGGTCCCATGCCCCCTTCGGTGTGTGTGACAAGAACCACAAGGGGCTAGCAGCTTCGGCTCTTCTTTCTTCTGATGTCTACACCAGTAGTAAGTGGTCTGGATCTAAAAGTGGGTCTTGGGGCTCCTGAGCCGGCTGAGCGTCCGATGCTTGGTTTCAGCTCAGGTCATGATCTTGCAGTTCCGTGAGTTCGAGCCCTGCACTGGGCTCTGCGCTGACAGCAGGGGGCTGGCTTGAATTTCTCTTTCTCTGTCCCCCGCCCCTCCCCCGCAACCAAAGCTGTATCTGTGTCTCTCAAAAATAAACTTTAAAAAAATAATAAAAAATATGGGGTGCCTGGGTGGCTCAGTCGGTTAAGCGTCTGGCTTCAGCTCAGGTCAGATCTCACAGTTTGTGGGTTCGAGCCCCGTGTCGGGCTCTGTGTTGACAACTAGCTCAGAGCCTGGAGCCTGTTTCAGATTCTGTATCTCCCTCTCTCTCTGACCCTCCCCTGCTTGCACTGTCTCTCTGTCTCTCAAAAATAAATAAAAAGCATTAAAAAAAATAAAAAATTTTATTAAAAAAAATAATAATAATAAAAAATAAAATAAATGAATTAATTTAGTGAAAAAAGTGGGCCTTGGGTCTTGACCAGTTCAGTCATCCCATTTGGGCCTTAGCCATGCGCCAGGTGCATGTGTGTGTCACCGTAAGGATTATCTGTTGTATCTACCGCCGTCATCTTTGGCCTGAGACTGCCCTGCCCCCAGCCTCTTCTCCCAAAGACAAAGACACACGGACCAGAGAAAACTCTTCATTTTATTTCCGCTCACAAACCACCAAAAGGATCAGTCCCCGCCTTCCCTCACCTAAATGCAGCCCTTCCCCCAGCACCGTCACAAAACACTGATTTCCTCCCAGAGCTAAAATGAACACCCAGACCCAACTACGGCCGTCTGCTGCCCCTTCCCTCCCCCCACCTCCCCGTCCACCTGCATATTCACCTGCTCCGTGAACTTGGCCACCTTTTGGCTTCCCGCCCAAATAGATTTCCCCAAGGTCACTTGGCTCGCTTTTTTGGTTCTATGATTATACGGGGGCCGTTCTTAAAACCCTCCCCGACTCACGTCCCCAGCTGGCTCCCGTTTGTTCCACATTCATTCTGCCTAGCTTCCCGGCCCTGCTCCCCAAAGCCTCTGGGCCCCTCAGCTGTTCTGGGCGGGGGAAGGGGGCAAATTCTGAAATGGACAAGAGAGGTGTCAAAGATAAAAAGTGAGCGGGAGAGAGTCGGACAGAAAGGGGGATGGTGGAGGGACCCTCCTACCTGAGCGCCAGAAACAGAGGTAAGCCAGAGCTGAAGAGGAGCGCCCCCTCCTGCCCGAAGCCCCTCTAGCTGTTCCGGGTCCTCTGGCTCCGAGCCTTATACACCTCGATGAGCAGATCCTTGACATACTGGATCTCACGCTCCACCGACTCAGCCCTCTCCCTCAACTCCCGGTTTCGAGCCTCCAGCCCCTGGCACTCGCCCTCCAGGGCCTCGCCCTCCGCCCGCTTCCTCTGGCGGTACCTCAGAGCTGCTGACTTGTTCTGGTCTCTCTTCTTTTGCTTGCGGTCCCCTCTGGTGGTGGCAGGATTAGGGTAGGGGGCCGGGCGAGAGGGTGGAGGCGGAGGAGGAGGGGGCTGCTGTGGTGGGGGCAGGGATGCCAGCTCCGAGTCTCCCGGCCCCGCCTCACTGCGGCAGTAGATGGCCAGCAAGTCAAGGGTGTCCAGAGCAGGGGGCTGGGGGAGGTCAAAGGTGGGGAGGGGGAGTGGCAGAGGGAGGGAGGGGGCTGGTGGCGGAGGCTGAGGCAGTGGGGAGGATGGCGGGAGGAGTGGAGCGTCGAGGAAGAAGTCTTCCATCTGTTCCAGCTCCTTCTTGAGGAGAGAGGCCATGGCTTCCAGGTCAGGTGGGGGTGGGGAAGGTGGGGGGAGGGCACCCGGGGGCAAGGGGGGCTCCAGGGGCAGGAGGGCTGTAAAGTCCACCCGCTCAGTCATCCAGTCAGAGAAGCCGTCACCTGGAGAATTGGAGGAGGGACATAAATGTCCTTGAGTTCCTGGTCTTCTTCCCAACCTGGTGCTCACGCATGTCTGCTTCATTCATCCCATTCACTGGGCGAAACCACCAATGAGCCCATTGGTCAACCGACCAACCCATGAACCATCAGACACTCAACAAACCAGCCAACAAATCAAACATCTAACCAACCGGTTACCCAGCCAATCAAACTCCCAGCCGCTGGCCAACCAGTCAGCTAACGGAATGAAGCAGTCAACCACCCAGTCAACCTATTAAGCAAACAATCAATGAACCAGTCGACCAATCAATGACCCAAACAACAAAAATCAACCAGCTCTTTCTTCAGCCATTCCAAAATCTTCTCTACCAGTTACCCTACATCCGTAGTTCCTCACTCACTCTCTATTCTTAAAGGCAAACACACAACACGCCCTGTTCATCTTTCATTCCTTAATTATTGAGAACCTACCATGTACCAAGCATGTGGAATACACTAGTGAGTAGAATAACTCCTGCCCCAGGGCCTCTGCATATGCTGTTTTTCCTACGTGAAAAGCTCTTCCTTTGGGTCTTGGTTTATTCCTTCCCAGCCTTTAGGTCTCAGCCAGAATGTTACCTATGTGTCTCCTGGCTACTCACTAACTAACTAAGACTGTGTTTTTAGTTTTTTGGCTCAGCTCCTAAGTGTTTCCCACTTATGCCAATACATCATCACTTAATTTGTCTTTTGTCTGCCTCCCCACTAGTGTGTGAGTTCCAGGAAGGCAGGCTGTATCCCCCCCAGCACCTAACACATGTCCTGGTATATTACAGATACTCAGTAAATATTTCTTGAATGAATAAATGAATTCTTCTCCCCTGTCCCCCATGTCCCAGCTCACCCTACCTCCATTCTCTACCTGTCCTTACCTGCCAGGGGCTCTCCTCCCCCTGGGAGCCCGCCCTCGAGGGCTCCCCCAAGGATTTCATAGGAGCCCAGGGGGGCAGGGGCCAGGGGGAGTTTCCCATAGTCTACGAGCCAGCCCAGACCGCTAGCTGGGAGCAGGGTCCTGTCCAGCTCCAGCCCCAGGGTCGCCAGGAGTGACATGGCTGCAGCACGGGCTCTGGGCACCAGTGGCGACGAAGAAGGCTGAACCAACAGCTGGAAGGAGGTTCTGGAAGTTGCTCAGCTGGGCACAGACAGGCACCAAGGTGAAAGCGGAAGACCTACAAGTGAGACAGAAGTCGGCAGTTTCAGAGGCTATCCAGGTCCACCGCCAAAGTCACTGGGAAACCAAGCCACACCCCCATGTCCCCAGGGTCCTCTCCCTTCCCCTTCCAAGTAGGCTTGAGACTGCACCTTGCCCTCTGAGAATTCTAAATCGAAGCTTTCTTTCCCCAAATCTCTGAGCCCCGCCCACTCCCAAGGGAATTCTCTTTAGGCCCCACTTACTTTCCTTTAGAATTCCCGAGCTCCCCTCCTTCCAATACAGAAACATAATGGTCTCCCAGGGTAATTTCCTGAAACCCCCCCCCAGCCACCCCACAATCATTCAACTTCATAGAAAGATCAATCCCAGAGTTTTGAACCAGCCACACTTTCTTTAAGCTCCGCTCCCTTCCTAGATGCAAGCTCCAATCAGTTCCCAAGAAAATTGCCCCAGCCCTGCCCCTTTGTCAACGTAGTCTATCACGTTCCCACGCTTCCTTTGAACTTTGAGGTGAGCTCCTCTGTCCTCAAGCCCCACCCCCACTAGTTACCTTAACCCCACCCCTTCGCGACGATTCCGCCGAGGCCCCGCTTTTTCTCGCATCGAAACTCCACCCCTCAGCGGTTTGCTTAGCCCCGCCCCTTCGCACAATGGGCGTCCCCCCAAAGCTCCACCCTTTGCAACCAAGGTGATCGTAGCTCCACCCCCTTCCTTACAGGTTGCATCTAAGCCTCGCCTTACGCCCTGTCAATCTAAATCAGTCTCCCTCCCCCCCGATCAGGTGCCGGAATCAAAGGTAAGTTGTGCTGTGAGCCTCAGCAACGTGGAGCGGGAGCGGAGCGGCGGGCGGAGAACGGCTCCCCACCCCTGGCCCACACGTGGCTCTCTCGCCGCGGGCCAAGCGCATGCTCCGCCACCTATCGACCTGCTCTCTCACGCCAGCGGGGCTTGGGGGGAGTCAGTGCGCATGTGCGGTTGCTTACTGTCCGCCCTTCACACAGAAATACGGGCTCTGGTGGCTCGTGCACGTGAGTAATCGCTCGCGGACAGACTTGCTCAAGGAGATGGTGGGGAGACAAAACCCTCCTCCCTCTTTTGGGGCCAATGCGCAGGCGCACCACAGGCCATCTTTAAACACCAACATTCTCAAGAATGCACCCTTCCCCCCATCGGCCTGAATGCGCATGCTCGGCCACGCGCCGCCGGCGCCCTTTTCCTCTTCTGCGCCTGCGCGACCGTGATTCCTCACTCTCGTCTCCCCCTCTTCCCGGGCCTGATAGGGAAGGCCGCAAGCTTCGAAAGGGCGGGAAAGGCGGTTGGAGAGGGCGGGGCGAGCGGTTACTCACTCCATGGCTGCGGAACGGAGAGGCGGTGGCGGCCTCGGCTGAAGAAAGAAGGCGGTGGCGAAGAGCGCAAGCGCGGTGAGCGCAGAGACGGGCCGGGGCACGGAGGGGTCGCGGCTACAGAGCCATAGCCAGGGCTGTGCGGGCGGAGATGGCGTCGCGGGAGTCTGAGGAGAGATTGTGATCTGAGGATGGGGAATGAGGCGGCCCCGGGGACCGGGGACAGATATACCGGGGGTGGCGCAGCACGGCCCGCCAGGATCCTTCCGCGCTCCGCCCCACGAGGTCCCAACCGGGAGGCGGGCCTGGCCTCTACCTCTCGGGGATCTTGGGATCCAGTCCCCTCCTCCTCCCGGCCCCGAGAGTTCGGCCTTTCTTTTCCTTCCTCCTACCTGCGTTTCCAGCGCCCTCCTCTCTTCTACCGTGGGGGTTCCGAGCCTCCCTTTACTCTGACTCCGGGGTCCAGCCGCCCCTCCTCCCCGTCTCTGATCCTGGGGATTCGGTCCCTCTTCCCTGAGACCTGCACCAGTTCGCTTTTCGTTTCTTTCCCCCTGCTTCCCGAATTTCCGGCCAGCCACCCGCTCGTGTCCCCATTCCCCAGCTGCCGCCCCACGCTAAGAAACCTCTTTGTGGGTTAGAGGGTTAGAGTCCGGCGTGAGTCACAATGAGGTCGCGCGCCATTCAAATCTCAGACCTTCAGGGTGGCAAGCAACAAGTTCTCTAGGCTCGTAGATGGGGACTGACTACCTGTAATGAGGAAGATTTCATAAATCAGGTCTACCTGGTGAGGTGGTTTGTGAGAATCAAATAGGTCCATGCGCGTGAAACCCAGAGCCGGTCTCTTACGTGCCTGTTCAATATTTTATTTTATTTTATTTTACCTACTTTATTTTACTTTACTTTTATTTTTTTTAATTTATTTTATTTTATTTTTTCCAACGTATTTTATTTTTAATAGGAACTCTTGGGGCCCAGTCTACCCCCTTCCTCCCGCTCTGGCAAGAGCCCCAGACATTTGAGCATGCAATATCGGCTCGTAGGTCACTCTTGTGTCTCTCCACTCCTTCAAGGTGCGGATTTCCAGCCATCCCCGCCCTTCCCCATTCCAGATGATAGACGGACAGCCGCACCCCTGTGTGCATTGCAAGAAGCCGGTCTCCTCACCCTGTCTTTTCTCCATCTTCTTACCCTCCATCAGCCTAGTTCACCATCAGAGCTGCTTTCAAAAAGTCCTCTGCTTCAGCTGCACCCCGCCCCCACCCCCAGCGGGTCAGTTTCCCAACCCTGCCCCAGATAGTGACATCTGCACTTCCCTGTACTAAACAGAGGGGTTTCCTGGCCATTCTCTTCCTGTGCAGTAGGCTCTCCGCTCGCCCCAGTGGTTTTGGGTCTTTGCTTCAGAACCCCTTTCCCACTTTGCACCTGCCCACAGCAGGCCACCTGGAGTTCAGCTTTCCTCGCTTGTGAGGGTTATGAGACCCAAAGAAAGTGGGGGAACCCTGAACTTTTGAGGTATCTGGGAATGAAGACGTGCAGGCTTCTGTTACACGCAGGAGATCCTTCTTGGGATTGGACCGCTTTGACTTAGAGCCCTAGCCGGCCACTCTGCCGGTGTTTGAGGACTTGACCTACGTGACTACCTGGGGAGCACAGAGTAGAGGTTACAAGCACAGACTCTGGCACCAGGTTGTTGGATTCAAACCCTGACTCTACCCCTCTCATTGGCAATTTCTCTTACTTCCCTGTGCCTCAGTTTCCATTAATGGTACTAGAATAAAGTATGGAGTTTAGTTAATAGAAATGTAGGAGTATAAACGGCAGTTTAGAACACCTACTTCCCGGGCGCCTGACTGCCTCAGTCAGTAGAGCCTGCGACTTGATCTTGGGGCCGTGAGTTTGAGCCCCACATCAGGGTAGAGTTTGCTTAAAAAACAAAACAATAGTGGGGCGCCAGGGCAGCTCAGTCTGTTGGGCATCCGACTTCAGCTCAGGTCATGATCTCATGGTTTGTGAGTTTGAGCCCAGCATCGGGCTCTGTGCTGACAGTTTGGAGCCTGGAGCCTGCTTCAGATTCTGTGTTTCTCTCTCTCTCTCTCTCTGCCTCTCCCCTACTCACCTTCGGTCTCTGTCTCTCAAAAATAAATGTTAAAAAAAAAAAAAATCTTCCAGCCTTTTAAGTGAGATTTAAGGACCGACCGACCCTCCTTCTGCTTCTCAGTGTAGATCATTTGAGCCATAGCGGGTAGGACTGGGGGGACTGTTGTTGGACAGACTGCTGGCAGTGAGTCGTGTCCCCCCACTACCCACCAAAGTCTGTCTTCTTCTGAAACGATCTTTTAGGATATACACGTGGACTAGATATTTTTCTTTAAATAAAAGTCTTTATTTCGAAACAATGTTACATCGACTGAAAAGCCACAAAGATAGTAAATACAGTTTCTGCGTATCCTTCGTCCAGTTTTCCCCATCGTTGACATGACATCTGACGTTACTGTGGAACATGCCTTGCAACTGAAGAACCCGCATAGATACTTGGGGGGGGGGGTGGTGGTTAAGGTGTACCTTTCATTCTCATTTCGCTAGTTCTTAATTCAATTTTTTTGTTCCAGGATCCCGTTTCACATTTGGTCTTCATGTTCCCTTAGCCTCTGGTCTCTGCAGCAGTGTCTCAGACTTTCCTAGTCTTTCATGATCTTGGCAGTTTTGAAGAGTACTGGTTGGCCATTCTATGGAATATTCCTCAATTTGGTTTTGTCTCATAGACTGGGATTATGGGGTTTTGAGAGGGTGGCCAGGTAGGATGTGTTTTACTAACTGGAAACGAACTTGCTTCGGATGGGAACTGTGCTGCCGGCTGCATGCCACAGTGTGCTGACTGAGGAGTGGGGCAGGGCCCCTGGTCCCCCTGTCGCAGCCCCTAGCGCCTTTTTCTCCCCCTAGCTGTGGGCTCTCACCCTGTCCAGCCCTGCTGCCCCCTGTCCCCCCATCCAAGCTGCCCGATTCCCACTGAGTGGGTGCCATTCACACACCTACCTCCCTAAGCCCTTACAGTGTATTCAGATTTGATTTGTGGCCGGTGGGTCATCAGTGGCCACCTGTGAGCCCCGGTCTTGGCACCCTTGAGCCCTCTCCTGTGCCTGCTCTGGACCCCAGACTCATGGCACCTCCGGGACTCCAATGCCCTTGCCTCCCCAAGACTTGCAGTCTTGCAGTCGGGTCCAGGCACCCCAGCCCCTTCAACACCTGAGCGGGCCGGGAGCATGGGCGGAGCTTCCAGGGACTCTTTCTCAGTGCGGAGGAGCCAGGCTTGGGGAGTGAGGTGGCCGTTGCAGGCAGGTTGCATCACCCTGTCTCTTTGATGGGGAGGGGAGTGGGGGGATTCTCTGGGGGCCCTGGCGCACCTGGCAACGGTTCCTCGGTAGCGCTACCCTAGAGCCCTGGGCTGGGGAGAGGCCCCAGTGCAAGGAGGGAGGGAGAGCGAGCAGCCCCCTGTGCCTATGTAGAATCCTGGGCCTCTGAGACTCCATGTTGAGAAGGGGCCTCAGATCCCAGGCTGCCCTGCTGGTCTTTCCAGGGGCAAGACCGGGCCGAGGAGTTGGAGGGGGTTGTGCACAATCACCCTGCTAATGAGAGCCCAGGACTCCCCCAGTACTGCATAGCTTTCAAGGCCCTACAGGTCCCAGGGAGAGCCTGTCTTCTCAGGTCTGTGAGGTCCCTGACCCCCCGGCCCAGGGCATAGCCTGCTGGGAGGCCACCTCATCTAGACCTTCACCTCAGGTTTGTGCTGCTCACGATTGCCAAATTCTATTGATTCTGACCTATTCCTCCCCATCTTCCTGCCCTAGTGGAGGCCCTCCTCACCAGCCACCCCTCACTGGTTTCCCAATCAAGGGGACTGGGCCTGGCGTGATGGAAAAGGCACCCAGTTTGCATCAGATGGACCTAGATTCTCTCTGAAGAGGTGGTTGGGCAGGTACCTGGGTTGTGCAGGCCAGGGAGGGGGCAGGAGTTGGAGGTGGGCGTCCTGACAAACAAAGGCAGGAAGGCCAAGGCCAGCCCAGTTGGGAAAAGGGCAGTGCAGGGGCCGGGCACGCAGAGCATCGGTGCCACGTGGCCGATTAGCTCAGAGTCCTCCCCAGCCTGTGCTGCTCCTCAGGCCCAGGGAGGCGCACATGCTTCCCCGGCGCTGGCATCCTGGGTGCTCATCCTCCACGGCCCGCTCCCGTGGCTGAGGCTCAGCCACGTTCCCTTTCGCTTCTGAAGACAGAAAGTCTAAAATAGGTTTGCAGGGCAGTGTTCCTTCTGGAGGCTCAAGGGGGGAATCCATTCTCTTGCCTTTTCTAGAGGCGCCTGTGCTCCCCAGCTCCCGGTCCTCCTCGTGTCACTCGACCTTTACTTCTCTCATCTCCTGTTTTCTCCTTTGATCTTCTTGCCCTGCCACTTACCACAGCCCTTTTGATTATCTTGGGGTTCACCCAGATCTTCCAAGATAGTATCTCCATCCAAGATTCTCAGTGTAATCACGTCTGCAGGCTCCCTTTTACCAGGTAGGATAATGCATTCACAGGTTCTCAGGACTAGGATGTGGATCTCTCTTCAGAGAGCCATTATCCAGCCTACCACACCTCCCAAGGGAGCTTGTTTTCTCATCTGGAAGATGAAAGCTAGGGCCAGCCCTAGGGCGCCCCCTCCTGTCTCCACCGGGACTGGCCATAGGAAAAGGGCTGGGCAAAGGACGGAATTGACCGCATAGTGCCCCAGAGCTCACCTACTGCAGTGTAGCCTCCAGCAAGATACAGGCTGCTGTGTGCTGCCGTGGCTCGTCACTAAAGGGGGGACAGTAACAGGACCCTCAGGGCAGTGGTGAGGACCGAGAGATAATACATGAAAAGGTATAGAACAGTTTCTGGCTCAAGGAATAAGACGCCTCCTTACATGCAAAGGCCCTGTGTTAGGGAGAGGCCACCAGAGCCCCTGGGGCACCCCAGAGGCACCTCGGGTGGCCCAGCCTGCCGGGCAGCAATGCTGATCTGGCGGTGCAGAGATGCTGATTTTATAGAAGTTGGAAATCCAGCGTTTTCTGTGAGATCCAAGTTTTAAAAGGTTGGCCAGTGATTGAGAGAAAACCCAATGAACCATGAGTGTGGATAAGACTCCGGCTTCGGGTCCTCCCAGACCTTCAGCTCAGTGATTCCCAGCCCCCCCCCCCC